>QODF01000130.1:106253-126746 GCA_024372805.1 Oostethus manadensis
ATATATATATATATATATATATTGATATATATATATATTAATAGACACAGAGCAAGAGAGAGAGGTGCACAATACTGTATCTTTTCTTCAAACTTATACTGAAAACTTGGCTATTCTCAAGACTAATATGTTACCATATCTACCTTTTGTATTTTCCCCACTTCATGTGCAGTTGGTTTTAAATGCAGCATGACATTTAGGTCAATATGCATGCATCAAGATTGATTATGATTCTGCTGTCATTTACAAGTTGTTGATTGTTGCATTGTGTATTTTTTAGGACGTGATTACACACGACAAGCAGTCATCATACACACCAGGTAGGTTTTTAACTGTCTGCTTTCCAGTCCAACACCTGTGTGTCAAACTGTGTTCATGTGATTGTGTAAACAACGTATAGACAACAAAACCTGTCTATGAATTCAGAAGCATTTGATGTGGCCAGCTGCTCCAGCGACTCGCTGACTGCAGTATGTGATGGAGACAGGACAGTGTCCCTTCCTGCCACCACGACTACTTTGCAGCCTGCAGTACCAGCCTGGTCTCCATCTGCTTGTCAGCAGGACGCATCCACTCAGCATCTTTCCTACACAACCAACTCCACATTGGCAGCTGATGTATACATGCAAACACTGTGCCCCAGTTGCACCATGCTGACATACACACATACGCCACTGGTCAGTAACTTTGGGGTGAGTAGCTGTAAATACTGTAGTAGCGTTATTAAAAAATTATTACCACTTACACTAACACGCAACAGGTTGATCATGCAATCATATTGGCTAGTGTTTATTAGTATCTGGCACATTATATTATATAAAATAGATCACTATATTCCACATACGATCGCTGTAAGGCTGGTGTCAGTGACATAGAATTAGCTAATGGGCTTATCTAGCAGTTAAAAGTAACTTGTAAACAGACTTTGCGAGGAAGATATTTTGTGCTAGTGTTCCCTTCATCGCGGCGCATTTGGTACAAGAACACCATCGAGCACACAAACTTTTCAACCACCTGAAATGCCAGCATAGCGGCATTTTGAAAAGTGCAAAAGCTTTGCCAGAGACCTCAGTGGCGTCACACCAGCTACTCAAGAGTGTGTTCCCAAATAACATGCACCTTGCTGGCCATGCCAGGTGGCTCCTCCAGCTCTATACTGCGTTTCTCTTGAGACCGTAGTGGCACACCAGTTGCTTAAAGGATGTGTTTGAATATAGTGTTTTAACTAAAATTCTATGCTTATTTAAGCAAATTGTAGGTATTTTATGCCTAAGTGAAGCATTGTCAAGCATAAAAATGTCTAAATGAAGTAAAATACAAATATAAGGCATTCAGAAGACCCTTTCAAAAATGTTTTGATAATTCGTACACTGGTCTCTAGGTGTCAGTAAGATTATGGTATAGTTGGGTAAGACAAACAAGCAACAGACGTGATGGAAGGAACACCATTCTTTTATTACAGCTTTAAATTACCTCACAACAGATACAATAATCCCTAACGCAAGATTCTGTTTTAACCGGAACCCACACCACTATGGAGTATCCTTGCTTACTCATTTCCGTTTGTTGTTCCAGACCATACCTGTGACCTCAGCAACATGTTGCCTTCTTCACATGGAGCTCCCTGAATCAGAGTTTGCTTACATCCCCTGGTCCCAACCCTTTACTACTCTTTCAGCTATGCCGAGCTCAGGAGTCCAGTTTTGCCCAGGACCTGCAAGACTATCAGGGTCTTCTCTGGTCCATATGCCTTTGTCCACCATGTTCCCTCAACCAGACACCCAGGGTATTGATTCTCAGCCCCACAACCCGGAAGCCTTACAATATTCACACCAAGTCAACCCTGAGCCACACATTGAGGCAGGAGATGAATTGGAAGCTTCGAACTTTCTTGATACAATTCTGGATGGTCAGAGAAAAGATCATGAATTGGGAGGCAAGGAGTTGTCCAGTAGCTCACTCTTTTTACCAAATGATTTGTGATGAAACAAAGTCAAGGTCACATGTCCATCCCAACACCTTACATCATTCTTCTTTAAGCACAAAGTAGAAACCTGCTTACCAGCAGACAGAAAAACTATTGAAAAAAATGTCTCGATTATAAATTTTATTTTTGCTGGAAGCACTTGTAACAGAATCAGAACACGGTGCTACCCAAAAAATTAGAATATCAAGTAAAAGTAGTTTAATTTTGGCAATTTAACATAAAAGATGAAACCAACAAATTTTATTGAGCCATTACACGCAAATTGACATAACTCAAGCAGTTTCTTGTTGTAACTTTGCGGATTAAGATTTTCAATTTATAAAAACCACAAACTCAGAAAATTTATTTTTTTTTAAGCTGCAAGACCTGATCAGCAAAATCCAAAGAAAAAAAACTTGAAATATATTAATTTGCTTAAATTTGATTATATAATATGTCAAATTCGCCTTTTAAGTTGAATTGCAGAAATACAACAACCTTTTCAGGATATTCTAATTTTCTGGGTAGTACTGTATATGTACCACAGATTTCCCGTTTTGACTTGCTTGTTGAGATGAAACGTTGCATTTTTTCTTGTGTGTATGACTCATTCTTATGAGTACATGCCGCTCAAGAACAATGTCCGCTCCCTAACAACTACTATTCGTGTTTCTTTCGCTTACTAAAAGAATAGCAGTTTCTGCTTATACAGTCCACCTTGAAGAAGCCTTGGTCACAACCGGACACACAATTTTTCAGTGATTTGAGGCATTCCCCAAATCACTGCTTTTTCTTTAGCTTGTGGATAACATAGTGGCGGTGACCATGAAGGAGTAAGATTACCGAGCACCCAGCAAACAACCTGTAACTTTTGTACCACTCACGCAGTCTGAGGTTGCTCAAACATACGGCTGTTGCGTCATTTGTGTAGCCGGCGCATGTAAATTGTAAGATCTCCATCAAACTTGCAATACAAAAATTTGTCTTTGAGTTCCATGTGGGCTTTGTATGAAGGTTGCAAGAAGTACGTAGGAGATGTACGTTGTGCGTACCAACGACATAAGAGCCGTACCACAAACATGATTGATTCTGCATATGTGCAAGACCTAGGTCACTTCCTCCACTCACATTTTTTAGGAGTAACAGTTACCAAAAAAGAGACGATGGCTCTAACACAGAAAATGCCTGCAATGAATGAGTCAGTTGACTTTAAGGCCTTTAAGGCAAGCAGAGGATGGTTTAATAATAAAACAACAACAACAGGGATACATAGCCTCGTCGGACATGGCGAGGCTGCAAATGCAGACAAATGTGCCTCCCATCTGCTCCATCCCTCCTCTTTCTAGTTGTTGCTTGCCAAGTGTGTCTACTACGGATAGTGATGTTAAATGTTCACTTCCATATGTCATGATTGTGGCATTGTTTTTTGAATGTAGATCTGAGCGTCTTATGGGAAAAGTGCACTTTTTTGGGAATATTGCCAATCATCAACAATCCTTACATGAGACATGGACATGTATCTTTTCTGTGCATGCTAAAGATATAAAATGGCTAAAAAAGAAAAAGGACGCATGTAATTAATGCACATAATGGGACACACCTCTTCCGCCTATAAAGCCTTCAGAAATGAACTCTGAAAAGTGCCAGCAATGCTCCATTTACATAATGTGACCTGCTGTAATTTGTTATTATTTTTGCATCATTTTCTGCATGTAAAACTATAATTGTCTATAAAATGTGTTTGCGTCAAAATTTCAATTCGATTAATTGGATTTACATTATTTTGTATGGGAAAACTTTCTTTGTTTAGAGTCCATTTAGATTTGAGTCTGACCTTCTGAATGGGTGAATGACGTGACACTAGCCAAGGCACCACTGTATATGGTAATATGCAGCAGTTCTGGCATATACTGTGCTAATTCAACCAGATTTCAAGTGAGCACACATTTGGTTGGGCGTGGTACTGTCCAGGTTCAACCAGGAGTGATTGGTAACTGCCAAGAAGTCTTCAACAATTGGATGAATTCCTGGTAGTCCTGATGGTGATCTGGAATTGCAGAGGTATGACTGGATTTCCCAATATCCTCTCTCCCCTCCCTGTGCTTGTCAAAGTAGAGCCACAGCATACACACAAGAACATGAAGGTTAAGAAGGCTTATGGTGTTTTTCTATGCGCTCCTGATATCTGTTTTTCCACACCAATCCAAGCACAGCTGATAAGGGAAACACATCATAGTGTTTTTTACCATTCATTTATCATTCAGAAACAAAACCTGTGTTTTTTAGTGTTTCCCCTTTCATATGAGATGTGTCAGAAAAGCTTCAGAACTTGTGTCACAAAATATATATTCCAAATCTAGGCTACAAACTACAAGTTTTTCTGTTCAAAAGAATTTCCCTGCAATCTGATGCACTATACCTAGGAGAGGTCCTCTGATAAACGCTGGTATTGCCACTTTGTCAAGACTCTTAAATAGTTGATTCATTTTTTAAATGTTGCTTTCTGCTATCCACTGCACCCACATGAACAATCAGATGTTTCACTCCTCTGTGTTTTTCCAGTTTCTTAGGGAGGAGTTTTGTGTTACCAGAGATAGTGGCATTTGGATAGCTGGAAGTAGCTGTTCTGTTCATGTTAGCTCTGGCTCTGTATCCAAGCACCAAAGTATAATTGACCTTGGCAGTTTTTCTGTCCGTCTGTCGCTTTGTGCTGACTTCATGTTGAAGGTATATTCTAATCAAATAATAATTGCAATTTTACAAAAATAAAGTCCTAATACTATAAAGAAAAATAATCAGTGAAGACATGTTCAATGACTGCAGGAAATGTATATAATGGTCTGTCTACATGTGTGCAGGGTTTAAGGTCAGCTGGAAAAGGTTCCATCTTTCTCGCCCTTCCTTCCTGAAAGGGATAAGCAATCAAAAATGGATGTTGTTGCTGAAAGTATTTAAACATTTTAACAATTACCTCCAAACAGACACCTGAGCTTTTCTTGGAGGTTTTCCCTGAGGGAAAACTGACAATATGAGCAGAGCTGCAAATCATCTGTCAAATGTTTCACATGCAAACTCCTTACATGCTATCTTACCATGTGCTCTTCTTTACATTTATTCAACAAAGTCTTTTGTCCAAGGCTACGTGTGCATACGTGCACCACCGCTGGGTAAGTGGAGGCCACTTTGTTAGTGTGAATGTTTTCAATACAAGTGAACACAAAACACAGTTTTTACATTAAACTTTTTATTATTAAATGAGAAAAAAATCCAAACCCCATTGCCCCCTAAATCTAATAACTGGTTGGGCCATCCTTAGCAGCATCAACTGCAATTAAGCCTTTGCGATAACTTGCAAAGTGTCTCTAACAGAGCTGTGGAGCAATTTTGTCCCACTCGTCTTTGCAAAAGTGTTGGAAGGTTTTCCAGCATAAACCACCTTTTTAAGGTCATGCATCACAGCATCTCAGTATGATTCCCGTCAGGACGTTGACTAGTCCACTACGAAGTCTTCATTTTGTTTTTCTTCAGCCATTCAGATGTGGACTTGCTAGTTTTGGATCATTGTCCTGTTGCAGAACCCAAGTTGGTTTCAGCTTGAGGTCACGAACAGCTGGCTGGACATTTTTTGGTAGACTGCAGAATTCATGGTTCCATTTATCACAGCAGGTCCTCCAGGTCCTGAATCATCAAAACAGCCCCAGACTATCACACTATCACCACCATATTTTACTGTTGGTATGATGTTCTTTTTCTGAAATACGGCGTTACTTTTGTAACGGGACACGCACCTTCCAAAAAGTTTAACTTTGGTCTCGTCTGACCACAGAGTATTTTCTCAAATGTCTTTGGGATTTCTGACAAAACTAAGACAATGAGACAAGCCTTAATGTTCTTCTTGTCCAATGTCTCAAGGTAAACTTTAATATCCCCAAGGGGCAATTTGTTTTACAGCCAGCAGTATCACACGGACAACAAAACAATAAGAAACAGCACCAACATTACCAAGAGTTATTCAGCAGAACGATGAAAATAATATCATACTAACATAACCATGATACTAATTATGGTTTAATTATTATAATAATATTGTTTATTCTTAAATAATCATTGAATTGAGAGTAACATTTGGGACAGGAGTATGTGCGCGCACGCACATAAGTTACCAACTGAGGGTTGTCCTGCATGCTAGTTCATGCCTGATGATGTCAGTGTTGGGGGCCTTTTAGTGGGCCCAAGTTTCTACGACAATTTGTAGTATTATTATTGTGTGAATGCTGGAGGTTTTTTATTATTATTATTATTAGTGTTATTATTATTGCTATTGATAATTGCTTGACAAAATAAACCATATTGTGCGTTTTAATTCTAGTGTGTCCTCGTTTATGGCAGTTAATGGAAAACAGCACCTTTTTTGGAATATTGCCCATCATATATGAAAGATGAACACATATTTATTTCCCTTCTCTGTGTGTTCTGAAGCCAGAAAACAAGTTTGGAAGAGCCTAACTAACATTGCACTATATCGGAGGCAGCTATTCCATTCCATTTTCCTCCACCTTCTTTCTACATCACGATGGTCAGTTACAGGGGCAGGACCTCACTCCAATCCACCCCTTTCAGACTGAGAACCATGGTCTCAGATTTGGAGGTGCTTAGTCTCAACCCAGAAGCTTCACGCTCAACTGCAAGCCGCCCCAGTAAACACTGAAGGTCACAGCCTGAAGAAGCATCAGGACCACACTGTCAGGACCAAATAGCAGAGACAAGATCCTTAGGCCCCCCAAATGGGACTCACTCGATGCCTTGTCTGCGCCTAAAAATTCTATCCATGAAAATTATGAACAGAATTTGTGACAAAGCGAGACAAAAACTACATTGTAACTCCAAAGTTCGACAAATGGCCATACCCTTTTCTCCAGCACCCTGGAATAAACTTTCCCATGGAGCCTGAGTGTGATCGCCCTAAGGGGGACCCCCACTCATGTCTGCCAATTCAGAGGTACTGTTCCTAACTTTTACGCAATGTTGAAGAGACATGTCAGCCAAGACAGTTCCTCGAAATCCAGAGCCTTGAGGAACTCAGGGCAAAACTCATCCACACCCTTTGCCAATGGGGAGTCTTTTGACTTCCACAGATTCCTCAGCCACGGTAACAAACTGTCCGCATTCGTGTCCTCAGACTCTGCTTCCTCTATAGAAGTTATGTCAGTGGGATTGAGAAGGGCCTTAAAGTATTCCGTCCACCATCCGACCTGTAGCCTAGAGTGTCCTGGTGTCAAGTGCACTAATGGACATCCTTATGTTCACACATGGTGTTCATTATGAACAAACTGTGGTTCGCACAGAAGTCTAATACCATCACAGGTTCAGATCGGGGAGGTCGTTCCACCTAATCACGTCCTTCCAGATCACACTATCATTGCTCACATGGGCCTCCCAGTAGAAATATGGAGTCACCAGCTGGGGTGTTTTCCGGCACCCCTCTAACAGACACCAAGGATTTAACTGGCTCTAAATTTTGCTATGAAGACTCAACAAGATGGTTTTCGCCCGGGAAAGGGTGGAGTGCCATCTGCAGGTCGCGGATGAAGTCCTGCCTCAAGTGGAGGAGTTTAAGTACCTCGGCGTCTTGTTCACGAGTGATGGAAGGATGGAACGTGAGATGGACAGGCAGATTGGTGCAGCATCTGCAGTGATGCGAACTCTGCACCGGTCTGTCGTGGTGAAGAGAGAGCTAAGACAAAAGGCAAAGCTCTCAATTTACCGGCCCATCTACGTTCCTACCCTCACCTATGCTCATGAGCTTTGGATAGTGACCGAAAGGACAAGATCGCAAGTACAAGAGGCGGAAATGAGTTTTCTCCGCAGGGTGGCTGGGCTCTCCCTTAGAGATAGGGTGAGAAGCACGTCATCCGGGAGAGACTCAGAGTAGAACCGCTGCTCCTCCGCATTGAGAGGAGCCAGATGAGGTTGTTCCGGCATCTAGTTAGGATGCCTCCCAGACGCCTCCCTGGGGAGGTGTTCAGGGCACATCCAACCGGTAAGAGGCCTCGAGGAAGACCCAGGACACGTTGGAGAGACTATGTCTCTCAGCTGGCTTGTCACAGCTGGCACAGTCTTGTGTTGAAAGACACAGCCACCTCAATAAAAGCGGGATTGTAAGTGTTGATACTGTTTCTATGCTGCTATTGTTGACAGAAATAGCATGAGCTCCTACGGCTATGTGAAATTAATGCACTAGGAGATAAGTTCAGGTTGGTTCAAAATCATCCAAACACAGCAAGATACTGTATTACATGTTATTATCAATATACTTGTGAATTCATGATAACGTTGTCAGAGTTTTTTAGGAGGGCTTTATAGTGGAAATAGGCTGTGCAATCAATAGAATTTCTTTGCTCATACAGTAATGCCAGAAAGTTGTGAATATCAAGTAAAAGTTGTTTAATTTTGGCAATTTAACATAAAAGATGAAACCAACAAATTTGATTGAGACATTACACGCAAATTGACATGTCTCAAGCAGTTCCTTGTTGTAACTTTGCTGATTAAAATTTTCATCTTTTAAAACCACAAACCCACAAATTCAGAAAATTACAATTTTTTTAAGCTGCAAGACCTGATCAGCAAAATCCAAGTTTAAGTTGAATTGCAGAAATACAACCTTTTCAGTATATTCTCATTTTCTGGGTAGTACTGTATGTGACCCGAATCTGATTTTTTCATGTCAGTGTGAACAGTACAATTCCGATTTTTTCAAATGCGACTCAGGTCTCATTCGTATGTGGATATAAATGGGATATGTATGCGATGCGACAGCAGTGTGAACGACAGGTACCATATATCCCACATACAGTATGCGTCATGGAAAGGCGTAGTTTATCGTGCAGGACTTGGATATACTGTACGTACTCACACATGTAGGCAAAAGTTCTTCCAAAAAAGATTTTTTATAAGTTCACCCTTTTACCCGCAGTTTTGAAAAGACGTGGCAAGAAGTTGTCTACGAACTTCCATACCAAAAGCAGGCTACGTATACTTTCAGCAAACCAAGCTACTGAGCTAACTAGTTAGCCTCCGATTTGTTCATAATTAACTTAAGTTTGAGAATGAGTGGGGAAAAGGGACAAAATAAAAAGCCAAAAACATACCACTTTTCACTCTGCGTTTAGAAGGTCCATGCACTGCATGTTAAGGTACTGTAATGTAATGGAAGGTGTAGGGATGTAAATCTCTGTGATAGGTGATTCTATTTGAATGTTGATACACACGTTACAATGTGATTGAAAAATGATATACAGTATTTTAAAAATAGAACGGTTCAATTCAGTTCGATGCAGATTCTATAATTAATGTTTGTTGATATAGATATCAATCTTACATTCTAAAATAAAGATGGCAAACATATGAAAGTGGTATCCTTACAGTATTTTTAATGTGTAAAAAAGCACATCATATTCCCGAGCATGCTGTTAGGCATTGGTAAAAAATAAAGTAAATACAATAACATGTCAGTTGTATATATTGTTTAGCCACAGAACAACAAAAAAACACTTGCTGAATGATGCATATTTTATTTGATGGGATCAATATTTTACATTCTACATAGTACGCCATGTGTGTGGAATGAAGAGAGTAGACAGGAGTACAGAGAGATGCAGCGTAAGGTGAAAGTAAAAGTGGCAAAGGCAAACAAGGGGCTTATGATGACTTGTATGCTAGGTTGGACAGCAAGGAGGGAGCGAAAGATCTATACAGGTTGGCAAGGCAGAGGGACAGAGATGGGAAGGACGTGCAGCAGGTTAGGGTGATGAAGGATAAGGATGGAAGGGTATTGACAGGTGCCAGTAGTGTCATGGGAAGATGGAAAGAGTACTTTGAGGAGTTGGTGAATGAGGAAAATGAAAGAGAACAAAAAGTAGAAGAGGTGACTGTTGTGGACCAGGAAGTAGCAAAGATTAGTAAGGAAGAAGTGAGGAGAGCATTGAAGAGGATGAAGAACGGAAAGGCACTCGGTCCTGATGATATACCTGTGGAGGTATGGAAGTGTCTTGGAGAGGTGGCAATAGAGTTCCTGACTGGGTTGTTTAACAAGAACTTAGATAATTAGAAGATGCCTGAGGAATGGAGGAGAAGTGTGCTGGTGCCCATTTTTAAGAACAAGGGAGAAGTGCAGAGTTGTGGCAACTGCAGAGCTGATGAGCCATACAAAGAACTTATGGGAAAGAGTAGTTGAAGCTAGACTAAGGGCAAACGTGAGCATTTGTGAGCAGCAGTACGGTTTTATGCCAAAAAAGAGTACAACAGATGCAGTATTTGCTTTGAGGATGTTGATGGAGAAGTACTGGGAAGGTCAGAGGGAGCTGCATTGTGTTTGTGTAGATCTGGAGAAAGCTTATGACAGGGTGTCCAGAGAGGAACTGTGGTATTGTATGAGGAAGTCTGGAGTGGCAGAGAAGTATGTTAGAGCGGTGCAGGACATGTACGAGGACTGTAAGACAGTAGTGAGGTGTGCTGCAGGTGTGACAGAGGAGTTCCGAGTGAAGGTGGGACTCCATCAGGGATCAGCTCTGAGCCCCTTCTTGTTTGCTATGGTGATGGACAGGCTGACGGACGAGGTTAGACAGGAATCTCCATGGACTATGATGTTTGCAGATGACATTGTGATATGTAGTGAGAGCAGGGAACAGGTGGAGGAGAAGCTTGAGGGGTGGAGGTTTGCCCTGGAAAGGAGAGGAATGAAGGTCAGCCGCAGCAAGACGGAGTACATGTGTGTAAATGAGAGGGACCCAAGTGGAAGAGTGAGGTTACAGGGAGAAGAGATAAAGAAAGTGGAGGATTTTAAGTACTTAGGGTCAACAGTCCAGAGCAATGGAGAGTGTGGAAAAGAGGTGAAGAAGCGTGTGCAGGCAGGCTGGAATGGGTGGAGAAAAGTGTCGGGTGTGATGTGTGATAGAAGAGTTTCAGCTAAAATGAAAGGAAAGGTGTACAAAACTGTGGTGAGACCAGCGATGTTGTTTGGTTTAGAGACAGTGCCGCTGAGGAAAAGACAGGAGGCAGAGCTGGAGGTAGCAGAGATGAAGATGCTGAGGTTCTCTTTGGGTGTGACCAGGATGGACAGGATCAGGAATGAGCACATCAGAGGGACAGCACATGTTAGAGGTTTTGGAGATAAAGTCAGAGAGGCCAGACTGAGATGGTTCGGACATGTCCAGAGGAGAGATAGTGAATATGTTGGTAGAAGGATGCTGAGTTTTGAATTGCCAGGCAGGAGGCCTAGAGGAAGACCAAAGAGGAGGTTTATGGATGTAGAGAAAGAGGACATGAAGGTAGTTGGCGCAAGAGAAGAGGATACAGAAGACAGAGTTAGATGGAGGCAATTGATTCGCTGTGGCGACCCCTAACGGGATAAGCCGAAAGGAAAAGAAGAAGAAGAAGAAGAAGATAGTACGCCATGTGTATTGACTGGTATTTTCACACCAATTCGGATTTGGAACTAGCTAAACTACTTTGGAAGCAAACTGAGTTTGTTAGTATATTGTGTGCAATGAAAAAACACAAGTCCAATTAATATCAAATAAATAGTGCAAATCCCCTTAAATAATGACATGTCTTCCAAGCACAGATAAGTAAATAGAAGTATTTGTCACATGAGTGCAGTGATAATGCTGTTTTAGCTTGAAAAATGCCATACCTAGTCTCTTCAGTTCTCCAGGTGCACCGTTTCAAAGTAATAAAGTTACAAAACAGAAAAGTTATCATACAAGTCCTTGTTGTTTCAGTCCTTACCTCCAAAATCCAAATGTTAAAATAGTAGACGTAAAAGGTTATCCATTATCGGTAGAATGACAGTCTTAAGAAGTAGAAATCGGTTTGAAGAAAAATACTGTATATCATTAATCTCTATAATTAAGTAATTAGTATCTTAACTAGAAGATAAGTGAATATCAGCTTTACAGTCAGAATTTGGAGGGTTTGAATGTTCTTTGGAACATCCGGCCAATCACAGGACACTGTGATGCTTTCTGTGTATTATTATGTAAGAGCTCACAGGACTGCATTGATTATGTCACAAATAAAATGAGATCAATTGCACTGTGAAGTGTTTTTGTGTGTCTTGTCAATCAATGGTGGCATGTCGTTGATCTCAGTGGGGAATTGGCGCCCCCTATGTTGCGTGGAAATACATTACAAGCAGTTACAAAATTCAGCATGGAGGAGAGAGAATCAAATGGTATCTAATCCTAATTCTAAAGCAGGAAAAGTTGACAAAAACGTTTTTGCATGACAAATAAGTAAACAATGTATGATGATGACATTTTCATTAAATAATAAAAACGACTGAAGAGTAAATAATCAGTAAAAGAGTGGAGCTTTTAAGCATAAACTTTGTATAAAGAAGAGGTACATAAAAAATATATCCTAACAAAAATGTGAAAGAATTAATTTGGTTATAGTTCTGCCTCATCTTAATTTGATTAGGACTTGCAGATTTTCAATACTAAACTTTACTGACCTCTAGCGACCAATACGGGAAAGGTATGACTTTGTGGTGGGACGAAGGAAGTACACTGTCATTACCTAAGGGTGGTGCCAGATGCCAGACGGTTTGGGCATAAAAGTTGTCAGTACGGGGACGCAGTGGTTAGCAGAAAATTACAATATCTTCTATCTGTTGCGTTTTGCATGTTCTCACCTTCCACACATCCCAAAACATTTTACTTACTTTTCTATTTTTATTGTGCCTTTTCGTCTATCGTATTTATTTCTTTGATTCATTTTAAACATGGAATACATTTTCTTTACTAACTATTCAGTTTAGAACTATAATGTCAAAATTTTCTTTCACTGTTAAAATGGTTATTTTCTATGTGTTACATTGTGTTAGGAAATTAATATTAACTGCTGAGACATTGAGAAGATTTTTTACCCCAGAAATTCTACTTTATCAATGTAATTATACTTTACAATTACAAGTAGCCTACAAGCAAAAGTACAGTTACAGTGGTGTGAAAAACTATTTGCCCCCTTCCTGACTTTTTATTCTTTTGCATGTTTGTCACACAAAGTGTTTCTGATCATCAAACACATTTTAATATTAGTGAAAGATAACACAAGTAAACACAAAATGCAGTTTTTAAGTGAATGTTTTTATTATTTAGGGAGAAAAAAATCCAAAGCCACATAGCCCTGTGTGAAAAAGTCATTGCCACCTAATAACTGCTTGGCCATCCTTAGCAGCAATAACTCCAATCAAACGTTTGCCATAACTTGCAACAAGTCTTTTACACGCTCTGGGGGAATTTTGGCCCACTCATCTTTGCAGAATTGTTGTCATTCAGCTTTATTTGAGGCTTTTCTAGCATGAAGCGCCTTCTTAAGGTCATGCCCCAGCATCTCCATGGGATTCAGGTCAGGACTTTGACTAGGCCACTCCGATGTCTTCATTTTGTTTTTTTTTCCAGCCATTCAGAGGTGGATTTGCTGGTGTGTTTTGGGTCATTGTCCTGCTGGAGCACCCAAGATGGCTTTAGCTTGAGTTGACCAACAGATTGCCGGACATCACACAGGACCATGTAGATTTGGAGTTTTTCCCTCCCTTAATAACGTAAAGCTTAATTTAAAAACTGCATTTTGTGTTCAATTATGTTATCTTTGACTAAAAGTTAACAATTTTTTATGAGCAGAAACATTTAAGTGTCACAAACATGCAAAAGAATAAAAAGTCAGGAAGGGGGCAAATAGTTTTTCACACCACTGTATAAGTACACTTAGTCAGTACTCCCTCTGCTTCAGCATTCATCTCAGATGACAATCATTTAAAATATTATTACACAATTGTGAAAGTAAAGAAACTGCTGTTTGTTGTCTGTCTTATGATTTAGTGTTACCGTTTTTTTATTTTTTGGGTGTATTTACGTGATAGAAATTATTTATGTTCAATTTCGTGGCTGTACTCTATCATGCTGCAAAATGTATTAAAAAATATATTAATTTATAAAGCATCGCTGTTTTGTGGTTGAATACGACCGATTTTTTTTTCCCTAAATGAAGCATTTTCCAGCATTGTACAATGGTCACTGGGTGTCAGTAATGATTAATTGATTGATTGATAGATAAATAGATAGTTAATTAATCTCCAAGAGAAATGCTGTTACTGTAATGAGACACACAAGCACCTGACTTAATGGACGGAACAACAGGCTTTTATTGCAGCACAATAATCCCTTTTATAAACACTGTTGTGGCAGTAAACCACAGCAAGCTAAAACTTCATTGTGAATCCCCAACATAACTTTCTGTTTGCCCACCAATCTGCTCCCGCAGGATAGACGACTTTATTTATGTCTTAAATGTCGTGTTCAAGCCTTGTTGACAAGTGTATGCACTATGTCCCCGCAGTGGTACGCAATTTGGTGTGCTAATGGAACGCCAATGTTTAAATAGGTTGTTAACAGGTGTGACATATATTATAATTGTGCGTGGCTGCGTGCCAGTGTGCAAAATACAGTTTTGAAATATTAAAAATTTGTGGTAGGTCTGTGAACGTGTTGTGGAAGCATCGCAACCTACAGTATGTTCAAACAATGAAAAAGCTTGCCTCGTTCTCATTTAAGGGTTCATTTGTCTGTCCACCACCTACAGGAGCAAGTCGGAGGTAATTCTCTTTCATCTTCCTTGTGACTTTGTGTTAATAATGCGATGTCTTCTAGTCAGCAATTCCTTCTTCCACACCATCCATTACTCTTTTTTCCTAGTTTGTTGCCTCCTTCATGCTCTTCGCTTGTTGTCTAGCAGCAAAACAGAGCCTTTCTTTATTGCATGAGCTTCTTCTCTGGAGTTCAACATTTTATTAGTGCCTTGCAAATAGAGGAATTAATTAAGCTATAGGGGTGATGCCTGCTATTTTGCTGGCGTCACACGGGACAAAACAGGACCAAATAATGCCACGACTGCGTCATGGATGCGGGGAGTGGTGGTGACAATACATCCCCATGTGGGAACAATGTGCGTCGCATGTACTAATGTTGTGCACTACATGTAAACAATACGTTGCGCCGAAGCCTGGTCATTTCTTGTCAATGGGCACCATTTTCATTCACAAATCGCATGCCAAGTGTCTAATGTATGTGTAAACGGAACTCAAACAGCGCGCAAATCATTTTTCCGCTTTACGGGCATGCCATTAATAAATAAATGACATGCATTACCACTGCAAATTGTGAAACAAAGAGGCGGCAAAATGCACGCAAGTTAAATACCGCTTTACTTTTATGTCTACTATACTGCTAAAAGTGAATGTAGGGTTGTTATGGCAGCTCTAGAGGGCTCTAATAATTTTTTAAAAACATATTTAGAAGGTGGTAAACTGGTTTTCTACTGTTTCAGGTGTTCTAAATACAAAATTATTCCTGCCAAAATCAAGGGATTATTGTTATTTCTGATGGGTAAATTCCATGTTTGCAAACCTTTCAAATAAAAAAACACATCAGTAACAGCTTGATTGTTCTACTCTGCGGTATTAACAACAGATTATAATGACCTATTATTGTAATAATTATCACTGGACTCAATTTAACCCGTGTTGCTGGTAATGCTTCACCTCACTGTTGCATTTGACACTGTGGACCACTCCATCCTTTTCCAATGGTAGGCTCGAACTGTTGGCCTTCATGGGTCAGTTTTTCAGTGGTTCAAGTCATATTTGACAGATAGGACCCTTGCTGTAACAATTAATGATTTTGTGTCTTCCACTGCTCCACTGACCAGTCCAGGGTGTACCGAAGTCAGCCAGCATACCCGCAACCCTAATGAGGATAAGCGGCATAGCTAATGGATGGATGGATGGCACTGCTCCATTGCACTAGTGTGCCACAGGGATTCATTCTTAAACCAGTCCTTTTTCCTTATATTTGTTACCCCTCAGTTCAGTTATTGATGAGCACAACTTTTTTTATTTTGATGGCGGTTCTTCCAAACAATCAACTACATTGGAGACATCAAGAAATGACACATTTGTTTTACATTTAAATGAGTCTAAAACTAATGTATTGTATTTGGATCAAATGGCCTCTCTTGCCCAGTACTGTAAATCTGTGGTTAATAATTTCTACCGCTCACACGCAAATTCATGTATGCAACTGCACCACTTTCACGCCCACCGACATTTCAACCTGCTAGAGTGCACTGCATTGGGAAACCACAAGAACCCAAAGACAGGTCTTGTGGTCTCAAAGGACAAGTCCATTATAATTGGCAAGAGGACGGGAGCTGAAAGGATCCCCATATTCCATGACTGGGCAGGAAATTATGAAGAGGAGAAGACTGCCTTATCCAGGCATGGCGGAGGCAAGGAAAAACAACAAAAAAAACAGTTTGACTGTGGACAGGCTGATAATCGACTTTATACCGGAACTCACAAATAACACATTGGCTGACGGGGGAGACGACAGAGACATCCATTACCTTTCTAAAAAAATATATACAAGGAGCAAAACGTTAATATGGCGTGTCCCGATGACGTCACTGAAGGGCTGATCACCATGGCAACTGGTAACAAAAGACACTTGGTAGAAGGACACTGCACCTTTAGAGGCTACTAAAATGGGAAAGTGTGTTGTTATGATGTTTTGAATCCCCTCTTGCGTACCAGAGGGTGGGAAAGAAAGATCATGCAGCTTGTTTGTAACCTTGCTACGCAATTCACAATCATCTAAACTATTTTAAACAAACTCAGTGTACCGACTGGCGCCCTTGTTGTTAACCTTGGGAAACAGCTCTGTGTCTTGGGAGCGTGGGACATGGACTGGCCACCCCCGTCTTGCGCTCTCCTCGGACAGACCTGTATAAAGGACGGGGGAGCCCACTTCCTGTTAGAGTCTGCTGCGGGTCGTGTACAGACGCCCAGCCGGTTGGTGCACACTCAAGCCGGGGTTGTAGGCTCTCCAACCCAGCGCGTCACAGTAAGAGCTGAGATTTTGATTCTGTTTTGTGCATAACCAACCTTTGCTTGTTTGTAACTCGGTGTAAGGGGTAGAATAAAGGCGCTGTATTTTACACTTACTATACTGAAGAGGATTATAATAACTTTAACACATCTGATGGTAAACTGTCCATCATTCACATCAATAGTAGGAGTATGTATACAAACTTCACAGCTATAAAGGAACATCTACATCGATGTGAATGGCCATTTAGTATCATAATATCAGAAACATGCTTTAATGAAAATAAAGGTATTGACTTTGCGCTCAATTACGTGAGCAAGGAAAATAAAGTAGGTGGATTCGTTGCCATGTCTGTCAAAATCTCAACTTTAAAGTAACATAAAATATGACACTAACAATTAAAAAAATATATCTATAGAAATTAACAACAGAAATAAGAAAAATGTTATTATAAGTTGTTTATATCGAGCACCGGGCTGAAATTAATATTAATATTTAAAGACTGGGTCGAAAAAATATATTAGCGGTATTAAGTAATAAAAAACATTGATTTGATCATTCCAAATAAACACAAAGCAACCGATGAATTAATCAATAGGATGTACAGTATGAGCCTCCACCCAACCATAACAAGACCCAGCAGAATCACAACACACAGTGCCACACTTATACATAACATTTTTACAAATAGTATTGAGACTATAAACATTGGTGGCTTAATGATATGCGATATAACTGATCATCTGCCTGATCAGACTATATTTATCATCTGTATGTAAACGATTACGAACTGAGGAAGCTTTAAGCTCACTTTCAATCAGATTTATTACAACAAGATTGGAATACTACATATAGAGAAGGATGTAGATTGTGCCTTCAACCCATTTTTACACATCTTTTGTTTTTTATGTGACAAAAACTGCCCGATCCGTCAAATCAGTAAAACTAACACTGGGATAAAATCTCCAAAACAAAGGGTATACAAAACACTTGCAAAAAGAAAAAAACTTTATATAAACAATTCATTATTGAAGAACTGAAGAATCCGAACATACAGTAGATTGTACGAATTGACATCTACAGTATGAATAAAATAATAAATAGTTTCATTCATATTTTTGTAAATGTTAGACCAGATTTAGCAGCAAATATTCCGGAGTCTAGTGATAGCAAAATGGAGTCACTGATAGAAATCAAGTCAAATACAATGTTTCTCTCTCAAGTAAACAACGCAGAAATAATAGATATTGTTAATAATTGTGATAATAAAACATCCACTGATTGATTTTATATGGACATTATAAACCCTTAAAATGTGCATATGCAACTTATAATTGGTGTCTGGGGTGGCCTGATCTCCCGCCTCCCTCTCTCGGGGGGGTGGTTTGGGATGCTTGGCTGTGTTCACCACTAACATCTCCTCATTCTCTACGTTTCACTCTAATGCCATCATTCTGTCGCTGCGGAGTAATGTGAACTCCTGCCGTTGTGTAGATTAGTTGCAGGCGTCATCTGGATTGTCATTGTTTATGAGTTTCTGTTTTTCTTGTTTTATTTTATTTTTATTATGAGTGGTATTCTTTCACTTTTCCTGTCTTTTTCCAATTTTGCTCTGTTATTGTTCTAGTTGATATTGTGGTTATCACCAAGGTTGTTAATGTTTGTAATGTTGTGGAAATACTTTTGTGAGGTTCTTCTGCACCTTTGTCCATTGTCCCTAACCCCTCACCCCTCCCATCCCGTCCCAACCCCTACTCACCCCATTCTTTCATGTCAGGTCCGGCATTGAAATGTGGTTCAACAAAATTCATAATAAACACAGTAAAATATCAGGGCAGCCTCATATAGATGAAGTTTCCTTTGGCAAAGCAATTTTGCTCAGCACTTAAAGGCAGTTTGACGTCCATTAAGCTGAAAAAGAGAAAATGTTGACTCCCGTTGAAGAAAATCCTTGAAATTGCCACAAACGTGTGGCACAAACGCATGCTAGTAGTGTGGGGGCCGATACTGAAATGTCGATACCTCCAATACCAGCTCTACATGATCTAAAGCAGGGGTCCCCAAACTTCTTCAAGTGAGGGCCAGATTTCTTTCCCTTCTCAGATGGGGGACAGAGGTCAGAAAAAGTTTGACTATCACAGGGCTGCCTAAATGTAAACATTTACTGTATTGTTTTCCAAAAAGCCACACATAACCAAAAATAAATAACACTTAACGTAACGTTTCCGCTTCCCGTGCTTGTGTTTCCATGCTAAGAGAGCAGATGAGGAGATTGTGTTTCTATTTCATGCTTCGGTTTAAAAAGTGGTTCCTTTGGAATAACTAATCCCAGGGAGACGTACACACCAAACATCCCACCTGTTCTTGTGACACTGCTGTCAGGTCTCTGCAGTCTCTTCATTGTTGGTTTGGAGTATCCCAAACATAATGTAGGATGTTAGCACAACATGTCACTGAGCTGCGCAATGCCATTTTTCTACATTTCGGAGGATTAGGAAAAACACGCTTCTGACGTTTGTATGCACCGGTAAAGCTAATAAAACCGCCAACCCGAATTGAACACAATAGCGCATTGAAACTTCCGGCTGCGATACGGGAAGTTCCACCCATAACCCGTTTGACGTCACGGCCTGAGGAAAAGGTGGATTGGCCCAGTCTACACCTAGCAATGTTTTTAAAAACAAATGTTTCACCCCTCTCCGTGTAGGAATTTATTTTGTCCACACTGCCTTGATTGTTTAAAAAAAAACTTCATCCACACGCTGAAATGCGTCTTTAAGCGCATTTCCAAGCACGCCAAGCCTCTAGGCGGCAGTAGTGAGCCAAATACTGCCCGTCTCTTGACGTCACTTCCTAATACGTCACACCAAGGCAGGTACTCGTCCGTGCACACGTGACGTTAGTTTATTTTTTTCGTAATAAAAACAGACATGTAAACAATCAGGGTGAGGGAAAACCACAAAAGATAAATACAAAATAAAAAAAAACCAACAAATGCAACTTACAATAAGAAGACGTCCAATGAGTTTGGCCATGTGAGGGTAGAGACAACTTGGGCTTTCCTAAGCACAAAAATGAAGACTATACGACGCAAATATCCGCGGATTCAGGAGATTCCCACCACTACCACAATGTCTTCTGGCATCAAAACAAGTGATTTGGTGTTGGACGGCCCTGCTCCCTCGCCCAGTACTTCCATCTCCTCCTGCGTGGGATTTTGCGTCAGACGCCGAGCAGGTGAGCAGGCGGCGCCGTCAAACGAAGGGACAGCTGCTCCAGCTGCGTGAAGCACGTGCGTACAGCGTGCTGACGTACTTCCGGACAAATCCGCAAACTGCCACTTTGGCCGGAGCTTTTCGAAACCTTCGATTTAATGAACAAAAACCCGGGGACGTGTGAACGACAACGGCGGAAAGTTATCAATCTGCCGTTAGCAAGAACTATGGCTACGCGTACACACGGCCAGTCTAATTTGTGTGGCCAGACGGGAAAAAAATCACAATGCGTTCTGGTATTGTTCAGGAGCCGGGTAAAATGTGGGCCGGGTGAAGTGTGGGGGTGGGTAAAATGTGGGGCGGG
>QODF01000130.1:126984-265184 GCA_024372805.1 Oostethus manadensis
AAAATGTGGGGGCCGGGTGAAGTGTGGGGGCCGGGTAAAATGTGGGGCGGGTAAAATGTGGGGGCCGGGTGTACTCTTTAGGTGAATTTGCGCATAGTATTGGATTGGTATCGCCAAATACCAGCCTGAATTTTACCCGGTATCAAATCAGAAATGAAATCAATGGTATCGCACACCACTGAAGCTCACACGCAGCCGTCTTTGCTCTACTGCAGGGATGAACACGCAAATATGTCAAAACTTTATTGACAGCTCATGACGCACATTGCCCAGTACATAAAACGTGTTGATACAGGGTATCACTGAGCTCCAGGACAGTCTGAGGAGCAACCTGGCAGCGCCGGATGGACCTAAACATAATGTCCCAGAGGTGTTCTATTGGGTTTAGATCAGGTGAACGTGGTGCCCAGTCAATGGTATCAATTCCTTCATCCTCCAGGAACTGCCTCCATACTCTAGCCACATGAGGTCGGGCATTGTCGTGGACCAGGATGAATCCCGGTCCCACTGCACCAGCATAGGTTCTGACAATGGGTTCAAGGATTTCATTCTGATACCTAGAAGCTGTCAGGGTGCCATCATCTAACCTGTAGAGGTATGTGCGTTTTTCCAGGGATATGCCTCCCCAGACCATCACTGACCCACCACCAAACCGGTCATGCTGAATGATGTTCCAGGCAGCATAACCTTCGCATAACGTTCTCCACGGCATCTCCAGACTACTTCAGGCCTGTTGCATGTGCTCTGGTTGAACCTGCTCTCATTAATGAAGAGCACAGGGCGCCAGTGGTCTTGGTGGTCAATGGCAAATGCCAATCGAGCTCTACGGTGCTGGGCAGTGAGCACAGGGCCCACTACAGGACGTCGGGCCCTCAGGCCACCCTCATGGAGCCTGTTTCTGATTGTTTAGTCAGAAACATTCCCACCAGTGGCCTGCTGGAGGTCATTTTTGTATGGCTCTGGCAGTGCTCATCCTGTTCCTCCTTGCACAAAGGAGCAGATACCAATCCTGCTGAGATGTTGATCCAAGCCAAATGAAAAACTACAGCAGTAGAAAGTCAGTCAGTAAAAAATCAGCCAAAAGAGATGAGGAGTCAGTGGCCTCAACCTGGAAAACCATTCCTGTTTTGGGGTCTCATTGTTGCCCCTCTGATGCACCTGTTGTTGATTTCATTAACAACAAAACATCTGAAACTGATAAACAACCCCCTCTGCTACTCAACTCACCACATCAATATCCCAGAAGTTTGACTGATTAAGTCAAAGTCAGAATAAAAAGTGCCCCCCCAATTTTTTTGAGCAGTGTATTATAATATATGTTATACTGAAAAAGTGAGCCTTTTAGGCGTATTCTCTCGGCTGAAAATCGATCGTGCTTATAAATGGATAATATCAGGGAATGCTCGTTTTTTTTCTATTCCGTGTCCCTCGCCGTAGGTTCCTAATGGTGTTGCATCTCCAGATTAGTTAAAAAGTGAAACAGTAGCACTTTCATAGCCCATTTAAAGCTGAAAGCCCTGTCAGGTTGAGTTTCGCCTAAATGACCAAGATGATACAGCTGCTTAATTAAAAAGACAGCTTTTTAACAGCTCACTAAGATCCAGCTCCCCTCAAAGTGATGTGACAATGATGGCTACAGTATTGGCCGGGGGTCAGAGATGGAATCATGAATCATGTCTCATAAATCCCATCTCTAACCTTTGGCCAATAGCACTCATTATAAATAAAGTGGGAAAAAACATCAAAAATTGATTTGGAGTTGGGCAATATCAGCATATTGGAAATGCATGTTTATCCACGCCACATAGTCAAGTTAGTCAAGCTGCTGTACACATGTTCAAGGAAAGTATTTTATATAAGGCCGGTGTGCAAGGTAGAATATTCATCATTCATTGCGTGTCCAAACTGTAACAATTCTACAATGCAATGATCGAAGTTCGATATAAAGTTGTCTGGTACCGTTTTTCTGCACCTAGGGTTACCTCTCCTGCACCTCCTCATTCCACCACCAAGTCTCCTTATCTACTTTTCTTCCAGATGACACACCAAGTACTCTCCTACCTGTCTCCCTGATCACAGTAGCTGTAGTTGTCCAATCATCTGGAAGGACTTCCTGGCCACCTATAGCCTTTTTCAACTCCTTCCTAAAAGTCACGCAACACTCCTTTTTCAGCTTCCACCATTTCGTCCTCTGCTCTGCCTTTACCCTCTTCATCCTTCTCACCACTAGAGTCATCCTACACACCACCATCCTATGCTGTCTGGCTACACTCTCACCTACCACTGCTTTGCAGTCACTGATCTCCTTCAGGTTACACCTTCTACACAAGATGTAGTCTACCTGTGTGCTCCTACCTCCACTCTTATAGGTCACCCTATGTTCCTGTCTCTTCTGGAAGAAAGTATTCACACAGCCATTTCCATCGATTTTGCAAAGTTGACCACCATCTGTCCTTCTGCGTTCCTCTCCTGCATACCAAACTTGCCCATCACCTGCTCTTCATCCCTGTTTCCTGCACCAACATGTCCACTTAGGTCTGCACCAATGACAACTCTCTCACTTCTGGGAATGTTCTGCATCACTTCATCCAGGTATGACCAGAATTTCTCTTCCTCCCGCATCTCACATCCTACATGTGGAACATACCCACTAACAACATTGAACATCACACCTTCCATTTCTAGCTTGAGGCTCATCACTCTATCTGACACTCTTTTTACCTCCAGGACGTTGCTAGCAAACTGCTCCTTCAAAATCACCCCTACTCCATTTCTCTTCCTATCTACACCATGATAGAACATCTTGAACCCTGCTCCTAAGCTTCTAGCCTTGCTACCGTTCCACCTGGTCTCCTGGACATACAATATGTCTGCCTTCCTCCTCTGCATCCTCTCAACGAATTCTCTACCTTTTCCTGTCATAGTTCCAACATTCAAAGTCCCAACTCTTAGTTCTAGACTCTTAGCATTCCTCTTCTCTCTCCTCCTACAGACACACCTCCCTCCACACAAATATATGAGTATGATATTAGTAGGATATACAAGTATGATATAGGTAATGTATACAAATAATGTATATGAGTATGATATTAGTAGGATATACAAGTATATAAAATATAAGTACGGTATACAAATATACAAGTATGATATTACAAGCATGATCTAGGTACGATATGCAAATATAGGTGTATGATTTAAATTTCCCTGAGGGAGTCATTCCAAAGGGATCCAAAAAGTTAAGTCTAAGTCTGATATCAGTAGGATATTCAGCTCAAAGTTAAACAGACATATCTGTGTACTCATGCCACAAATAGCCGACTATTAGTCAAGATGAGGTGCACGTGTTCAAGGAAAGTATATAAGGGATGTTTGCAAGTCAGAATCTTCATCATACACTGGGAGCTCAAACTGTCTGTTTTGTAGCTGGTCATTGAAAAGGAGCAACTACAACTAGAAAAGCACTCGGAGAGCATAGACCTCTGCCAAGCAGTGTAGTTTCCCCCAAATTGTGGTTCACACCAAAATAATATTTTTTTGGATCAACCTGTCCTGAATTCTTTTCCTAAGTGCTTTAACCATTTTTCGTGGCGTTATGTGCACAAATACAGAAAACAGTCCTATTCTGCAATGTTAAAGAATCCTTTAAAAAATCCTGGATCTGGACGGTGATCCGGATCACCCCCAAAATTGAATCAGTTCTTCCATATCCAATTGTTGAAAATTTCATCCAGATCCATTCAAAACATTTTCAAGTTATTTTGAACACAAACAGACAAATAAACAAACAGATAAATGCAGGAAAAAACATAACCTGTGCTTGATGGAGGTAATCGTCATAAACATATTGTTCCAGCAGCACAAAGCTGCAGAGTGACAACAGTTTTTCCCTTCAGGCATCATATTATTAATAATATTAATATCAATAATAATAATTATGATAAAACACAATACCTCTGTGACAGTGTCTATGAGAAGTGCTGTTATATTTGTATTTTGTATTGTAATAGTTTGTATATTCTACATATACATTGTCTTTTTTAATTTGAATGTATTTTCTTGATATGGAATACATATTTAATGTGTAGTAATATATTTAATAATCATGCAAACTAGTACATTGGGAATGGATTGATTGTACATACAGTGTATATTTTTCATTTGAACAAACAAAAAAGGAGGGACTGAATATGTTTGACTACTTGTTATTCTGATGCTTGACTTGCATGCAAGTATTGTGTCATATTGCCTCATGTACTTGAAAGGCCTTCAACTGCTTGGAGACACCAAGAGACTTCACTCTCTTGCTCTCGCTCTCTCTCTCTCTCAGACACATACACACACACACACACACACACACACAGCCTTCGCTTGGAGCTGCTTATGTTGAAACCAAGATGTTGTGTGAAGATATTGTAGCATGGCGAGTAGTGACCACAGAAAGATGCTGAATTGTCATTGTTTATTCTACCATATTGACATCACCAATGTTGTAAATCATATGAAATATGAAAGAAAACATTTCGGACAACGGGGCCAGCTTGTCGTCATGTGGGTCTTCTTCCGCTGGAAATGTTTATACTGCTTCGTCAGAAGTAAGCACAACAAAGATGAGAAATATGATGCTTTTATTTGGCTGTAAATTCACCTGATTCGTCATTTCCTGATGCTCGTTCTTTCAAGGACCTGAATCTCAGAAACATCACGTTGAGTAGCATGATTGTTTTTTCGCAAAGTACAGCCGCAAAGAGGAGAGAAGACAACAACAAAATCGGGTGTTCTTTAAAGCAAAAGGTGTGAGAATGAAAGAGAAAGGCGGCCAGTGATGAAGCCATGCAGGAAACAGAACCAAACACGCATGCTTTGGACAAATCAAACATGCAATATTTCAGTAATACAAATCTATATACTGTATATTAACATGTGCACACGCCTTGTCAGTGAAGTCCAATGCAAAATGAAGATAGTGAAATGACAAAGTCACAGTGGTCACGGACGAGTATCTCCTCTCCCTAAGGCTTGGTAGAGTTCGTCTTTGTCCTCCCAGGGACAATATATTCAATATCTTTTGTAAAAGTACAAGCAACATCATGCAACTGCCGGGTGACTTTAGTGAGACGTGAAACGTGTCCTGGTGCCGGTCGGGTCGGCGTGGGCGCTTCAGGCACTGCCGTCTTGTTTGAGCCGCTGACTGCGAGCCTTGTAGACCTCGATGAGTAAATCTTTCACATACTGAATCTCTCGCTCCACCGACTCTGCCTTGTCGCGGAGCTCCCGGTTCTGTCCTTCCAGCCCGTGAAGCTCCTCCTCCAGAGAGTCCAGCTCTGCCCTCTTCCTCAGCCTGTACCTGCCCGGTAAAGTTGAACTTTTGTGAAGAAATAACTTCAAAACCTAGGGTACTATAGCCTGCTGATATTATACTCGTATCCTTGTACTGTATATCCTTAGTGATATCATACTTGTATATCCTACTGACTATGGTTGATACTGTTTTCATTCCACACTTGTACACGTGTATGTCCTACACTTATTTATGTGTATATTTGATCATACTTGTACACTTGTATAATCTACCCAAATCATACATGTATAGTCTACTGATATCATACTTCTATAGCCTACTGATCTGATTCTCATGTACTTGTTATGATACTTGAGTACGTGTATATCCTACTCGTATATGCTACTGATATCCTATTTGTGTATCAAACAGCAGGTAGTAGTAGAGAAAGGTGTTTACCTGTGAGCAGCAGTTTTGTTCTGGTCTCTCTTCTTCTGCTTCCTCTCCCCAGTGCTCACATCCACACAAGCGGCCCCAACTGCCAGCGCCGACTTCACAGAGCAGGATTCGTCCTTTAGCCTGTGGGTGGGGCGGTGGACGGCGGCGCCCAGCAGCGTTCCCTCCCCCTCTCCTCTGGAGAGACATTCGTAGCTTTGGTCCGCAAGGCATTCTGGATAGAGGTAGTGGCTGTGTTGGGGCTCCACAGCTGGCGCTGGCGGGTCCAGGTCACCGATAAAGCTATGGTACGGTTCTGCGGCGGCCACGGACTGGTGGAAGTAGCCATCGGCGGCCATCATTGTCTCTTGGGGAATGCTTCCGGGCACTCCTCCGTCTTTGCTACAGTGCAGGAGCTCCAGCCCCGTGCTGTCATAACTTACGTTGACCTTCACGTTGTGCATCAGCTGTCCATCACGCTTGTGGTGGCCATCATACGAACCGCCCAGGCAAAAACTTCGCGCAATCTCTTCACTGCAAAACATTCCTTCGGAAAAACAATAACTCTCCTCTTCCTTCAGGGATAAAGCACATTCTCTCACCTTCTTGACGCTGCCCAGGCTATTCTTGCTCACCGTCTTCAGCGCCGAGTAGTGGTTGACGGAAAACTCTGCGCCTCCTGAGTAACTTCCCCTGGAGCCCCACATGTCCAGTCCCACTTCCTCCCCGACTTTCACTGCCTCACTAAGGATTCTTCGCCCGCCATTGTGGTGGTAACGGTGGTGGTAGTTGTACGGAGCCGGTCGTGGTATTTTGGATCGACCCATGGGACCGCTGCAGAAGCTGGCCAGGTCCAGGTCCCCTGTTGCCAAGGTAACCACCACAGGGCTGCTTTCTGATTGGCTGCTCCCGTACGAGCCGTAGGGTAACTGGTAATACGACGGGGAGCCCATGGCTTTGTCACATTTTGACGATTTCTCCAACTTGTTGGCCGTATCGGAAGACTCGGAGCGGAAGTAGTCCTCCAGCTGAGCCAGCTCCTCTTGCAAAAGAGAGGTCATGACCTCCAGGTCCGAGGGCACCTTGACATCTTGTTCTAATGGTGAAGGCGGAAGGGATGAGCTGGGCGACGACTCGCTGGTTGACACAAAAGACGACAAATCAACTTTTTCCGTCATCCAATCAGAGTTACCATCACCTAAAAAAAGAGAAAACAATCAAATTAATGTTCTCTCAAGAAAATCTAACTGTTAAAACCCGAAGAAGAAAACATGAAAGAATCAAAGAAAATTCGCAAATCCAAAAACTAACCGATCATCTGAAAATGATTGAACAGCATGGTCTGCATTGGATAAAATCCACTTAGCTGTACTCACGATGCTACGACATTAGCCCGTGCTGCACTGCGGCTCCCACCTTGCGATGTGCAAAAATAAAAAAGCATCTCTGAAAAACTCACCAATAAATCGCCGCCTTTCCGCTTGGCTCCGCCCCCGCCCCGGCCCGTTATTGGCTGCGGCTAGCCTGCTGGAGAGGGAGAACGTGGAGCGTGGAACCGAGGTGAATTATTCTGCAAAGGATCGATGCCGCCATTACGTCGTCTGCTTCCGTGAAATTCTTCTACGCCGCTGACGCTGCCACGCACCAACCACAGTGTCACCAGAACACCTGAACACCTGAAATTCAAAATGAGAGAAAAAAATTCAATACACGTACATAAATAAATACTAACTCACAAACAGCAACAATTATCACATTCAAATGTATGAATATAAATATGATATGATACACGTACAAACATTTTTTAAACGCTTTTTAAATTATTGGATTTTGTAAAAAAACATTCTACAAGGTTGAAAAACGTGACAATAATCACATGTAGCAGGAAAAACAAGTATTTGTTGTCCATGGAAATATCAGTACTTGAGTAGTACTTGAGTAGTACTTACCCCATAGTTTCTGTGTCGTCAGGCACGCTTCAGGACGAAGAGTTTAAAAATCCATGTGATGTCTTCCACCGAGTCAATGGGGAGCTTTGGGCAGCAGAACGAGGCGTGATGGGGATGTTGTGGAGCAAGAACAAGGTAAACTTTAAGATGTGGAACAGCAGAAAGAAGAATCGAGGCCAAACTTTCCAATCTCTACAACTCCTGACGCCCCCCGCCTCTTCACCGCTCATCAAATCGCTCCGCCGCCGCGACGTCATCAACGGGAAGGTACTTTCCCGCCGCCGCGGGACATGGGACGTCTGCTTTCCCTTCCTTTTACAATCCATCCTTCACTTTTTACGCTTTTAGGATTCACTTTGACGCGCCCCCTCTCTCATTTGCCGCAGCGCGCACGCTGCTCTACACAGCCGATGAAGATGCGCTTTAACAAGTACTAGTTTTGTATATTCTTTAGTCTGCGGAGTAATCAAACCGTGAAATGTACATGGTGGTTCAGCAGTTAAGTTGAATTAAAAGTGAGACGCAAGTCTTTGCATGTAATGTAAGTTAGTTGTGATAAAATATATGTTTTAAACCGTCACAGACAGGCACTAGCTTTCGGGGCGCCTCGGCGGAAGGACACAGTATTGCACTGTGCACTGTAAGTTTCGTTGCACTACTGTTGCATCATTTCAACAATATAGTTGTTTCTTTTCTATTTTATGATATATTTAACGTTATTTCAACAATATAAAAATTTCTATTTTATGATATATTTAACATTATTTCAACAATATAAAAAATTATATTTTATGATATATTTAACATTATTTCAACAATATACTCATTAATTTCTTTTCTCTTTTATGATATATTTAACATTATTTCAACAATATAGATGTTTCTTTTCTATTTTATGATATATTTAACGTTATTTCAACAATATAAAAAATTCTATTTTATGATATATTTAACATTATTTCAACAATATACTCATTAATTTCTTTTCTATTTTATGATATATTTAACATTATTTCAACAATATAGTCGTTTCGTTTCTATTTTATGATATATTTAACGTTATTTCAACAATATAAAAATTTCTATTTTATGATATATTTAACGTTATTTCAACAATATAAAAAATTCTATTTCATGATATATTTAACATTTTTTCAACAATATACTCATTAATTTACTTTTTCTATTTTATGATATATTTAACATCATTTCAACAATATAGTCATTTCTTTTTTATTTTATGATATATTTACTGTTATTTCAACAATATAAAAAATTCTATTTTATGATATATTTAACATTATTTCAACAATATAAACATTTCTATTTTATGATATATTTAACATTATTTTAACAATATACTCATTAATTTCTTTTCTATTTTATGATATATTTAACATCATTTCAACAATATACTGAATTATTTTCTATTTTATGATATATTTACCATTATTTCAACACTTGTACATACACTGTACTTTCTATATTTTTGTTGATATCTATATATTATAATTTGATTTTCAATGAGTGTCACATGATTCTTACATGCATTGATAATTACATATTAGCATAATAAATAGTCCTATTGCATCAGATAAAACATAGACTGCTAACATTTCTTTATAGCACAATAACAATCTTATACATGATTTATATTTATATTTACATGATGGGTTTCCCGTTTCCTCCGGATACTCCGCTTTCCTCCCACATTTGGCGACACTAAATTGTCCTTACCAGTGGTTCCCAGAAGGTATAAAAAGTATAAAAACACGAGCAATCCTGTTCAATGTATACTTTTCTCTCATATTGTTATGTCTGCTTTATGAAGACGTAATCACAGTCTGCTTATAGTGAAGGCTCTCGCTTGAACCGTTCTGTTTGACTTTGGCTAAGTATGAAGACTTTTCAAGTTCATACGTAAACTCACCCTGCTTTACAGTCACGCTAATAACACTTACATTTTACGCTCACTCGCCTGAATTTTAGTGTGGTCATTGAAGATGCTCACTAGAGAAGAGGAGGAAATGTTAGAACAACAAGAAAGAGGGCGAGACAAAAAGGAGATGTTGGGCATGAAGACAAGAAGAAGGTGTTGGACATTCAGGATGGTAAAAGCAGGACACAATCATAATGTGGTTACGTTTCCTCCCCCATGCACAAAGTCAACGTGTGTATTGGAGCAGGCTGTTCTTCCTGTTGCTATGGTAATAGGGAAGCAAAAAAAACGTGCTTTGGCGTTTGGAGCGCCACGCTTTTTTCGTCCTCTGAGCTCCTGCACCCCCATTGTTTACACTGTAGCTCTTTTTGCCGACTTGCACTTTTTTAGTATGCATAATGCGCCCAACTCTTTAGTCTGCCATTAGTTGCTAATCTTCACTGCTTTTGGAGAAAAAGCACATTTAAGAGCAATACCCCTGCAACAAATCTTCTGTACCCTTCATACTTTCTAGATGAGCTTTATGTGGCCCTGCACTGTACAGTATATGTCATCAATGAAGTTCAATTGTTAGGATTTGTTTCAACAAGATGCATATTTAAACGTACATAGCAAAACTTTGGTTCAGGCTTTGTGCTTGACTTGAACTCATCAAGTGTCGCATAGGAAACCTTTGTGAGTGCTTGTCATGTGACTACGCCGGGATATGCGTAACCAAATGGCTGTGTGTCATTTCCTTAAATGGTCATTTGAAATCCATCCAACAGTTGTAATGCTCTAATAGGATGTCAAACATTACATACTTTACTTTCCCTAAAGATTTCTTCCATGAATTTGTGGAAAAAAAGCTACAGAAACTTCCAACCTTTAGCCTTAACTCCTAGTGTGGCACATACCATGGCAGTGTGTGCCAGGATGCCCCTCCTCCTCTTGCCTGCCTTGTATTCCCGTACGGCAGCACCCTGATGTGTAACACCTTTGAAAGGGAATCAGCGTTGCATCATCTTTGATGGCATGCGTGAGGAGGAGACGTCACAAGATTGGTAACACCAACTGTCTTCAATGTCCAAGTAAGATTGTTCCTCCTATTTCTAGCCACTCCTTTTGACCACCTTTTTTTTTTTTTTACCAATTTACCAATTCCTCTTACTCTCCTCCGTGAATCACCACCTTATTGTGGTGGAGAGGTTTGAGTGCCCAAGTGATCCTAGGAGCTATGTTGTCGGGGGCTTTATGCCCCTGGTAGGGTCTCCCAAGAGAAACAGGTTCTAGGTGACGGGCCAGACTAAGAGGGATTCAGAAGACCCTAATGAAAAAAAACAAGAGAAATGACCGCATCTCACCCGGACGTGGGACACTGGGGCCTCACCTTGGAGCCAGGCCTGGCTGAAGGTGCTCACAGGCGGTTGCAACCTGGTGGCCAGACCATCACCTGTGGGGCCTGGCCGGGTCCAGCCCGAATCAGAAACACGGGAACTCCCCCCGCAGACTCACCACCTGCAGGGGCAAGCATAAGCGTTCGGTGCAATGCGATTTGGGCAGTGGCCAAGGGCGGTCTTTGGCGACCAAATCTGGTTCTTGAGACATGGAATGTCACTTCTCTGGTGGGGAAGGAGCCCGAGCGTGTGGAAGAGGCGGAGACATTCCAACCAGATATAGTCGGACTCCCCTTAACCCACAGTTTGGGCTCTGGAACCAAATTCCTTGAGAGGGGCTGGACCTTGTTCTTCTCTGGAGTTGCTGCAGGGGAGAGGCGGTGAGCTGGGGTGGCTTTATTATGAATTCATAGAAAAGAATCTATGGAAAGTACCTAGCTTTGAACCTTAGCCCAAAATGGCAGCTTGTCAAGTAAGCTAGCTCATTTCTGAAAGCTTTTTTCAAATTGTAGCATAAAAGCTCATATCAGAGCCATATAACAATTCTAGTGCTTTAATAGGGTGTCAAATATTACAATTCAACTCTTTCCTAGCTTTCTTGAATGAATTCATAGAAGCTACAGACCCTCGCTAGCTTTTAGCCTTAAGCCAAAAGAAGCCAAGTGTGGCCCCAAAATGGCAGCAAGTCTGGTAAGCAAGCTCATTTCCAAAAGCGTTTTTTACCATATAAGATCATTTTAAATCCGTTTAACATTTGTAGTGCTTGTAATGCTGTAAGGTGGTCATATTTCTTCATTTCATTGAAAGTACGCTGCGGACACGAGCTAGCTGTTTTCCCTAACCCACAAGAAGTGGTGTGGCCCCAAAATGGCAGCAAGTCTCGTTTCCAAACGCTTTTTTGTGTTTTTTTTTTCTAGCATAAAAACTTCTTTTAAAGCAATGTAATAATTGGAGTTTTAATAGAGTGCCAAATAGCTTTCTGGTCTTAACCCATAGAAAGCCATGATGTGGCCCCAAAATGGCAGAATGTCAACAGGTAAGCTGGCTCATTTCCAAAAGTTATTTGGACTTCTGCCAAACGCAAGCCTGCCTTGGGTTTTTGCCAGAGTGTATCTGTTTGTGTTGAAAATAACATAAAACATTCTAAACGAATTAACGGATAGATGACATTTTCAGGAATTGTCAGAAATGATTACATTTTGGGGTGATCAGGATCGCCATCTGGATCCAGGATCTTTAAAAAAGATTTAACATTGCAAGATAGGACCATTTTTGGCACGTTCGCATGTAACTCCACAAAAACGGTCAGAGCACTTGGAGAAAAAACACAGGTCAAGTTCCCACCAGGCTCTACCAAATATCATTATTTTGGTGTAAATCACAACATGGGGGGAACTAAGATAGCTAGATCTCTTGGATCTGTTGGTCTTGATCTAAAGCTTATAAAGCCATTTCTAAAGCTTTGAAGCTCCAGTGAACCACAGTGATCCATTATCCCCAAATGGTGAAAACATGGAACAGTTGCGAAACTTCTCAGGAGTGGCCGGCCAACCAAAATGACCCTCAGAGTGTAGCAACGACTCATCCATCTCGCATATGAGTGTGTTAAATTATTTTTCCCTCAGGTCGTATTTCTCCTCTCTAGTTAAGAAAAATTGTATGACATTTTTGAATGACAGAACAGCCCGTCCTTGCAATGACTACTTTTTTAAAAAAGTACTCACCTCTCATTATCTCTGTCTTTGCCTCTCTCCTTTCAGCCACAAAATCTTTAATAAACTCCGTGCATGTCATTAATGAAGATGCAGCTCCAATGCTCATGTAAGATATTTTTAGTTACCCGCTTATTGTTTATAAACAACATAGTTAGAGTTTTGAAGCCCAAATGTGAAATGAATATTTGACATGAGCTGTGTGTAAGAAAACATTTGCCTCTTTTCACTCAGAACCTGCACTGAGTCGCCAAAGAAAGTTCCTAGTTCGTGAATTGTTCACTTACAATGGCAATAAAGTTTTTCTGGTTCTGATTCTGTCAACGGGCATCGGGGAAATACAGTGCTTAACTACACGAATTTCCATGAGATTTCGCATTTAACTAAGTTTCATTTTTATTGGCCAATTCCCTGATTCTGCCCCCGATTCCGTTAAGGAATGACAATAAGAATTCTTGGTGTGGCCCCAAAATGGCCCCGTGTCACAGCAGGTAAGAGCTCATTTACAAAACCTTTTTTTTTTTTTTTTTTAGCTAATTTTAATCCATTTAACAATTTGAATGCTTCAATAGGGTATCAAATACTCAACTCCTCTTTATGCCTTTAATACATTGACATAATTTGTTTTCCTTCATTTGTTGACTGGAAAGGACGTACATAGCAAGAGCTCTGCTGATGCTACTAAAAATGTGAACTATTTTGGTGCCCTCCTGAGTACACTTGATGAACACAAGATTGCAACTGGTTGCTGACTCCCACAACTTGAACTCGGATGGGCGAGAGCTACAGATTGGTTGAAATGAACTAGATACATGTGCTGATACCTGCATAGTGAATTATGCAATGATATTAATGTTCTGCAAGATGATATCTACACACTATTGGAGGATAATGCTGCCTGGCGCACCACTCTTGAAGAAGAGAAGCAAATGAAAAATATCTCAGAGCTAAAGAAAACTACACTTGATGAGATTGAACAATGTGAACCTCATAAAAGACAGGGCAGCTCAAAACAGGATAATCAGATGGAATGAAGGTTTCGTCATCAAAGCAACAGATTGCCAACTTTCTACATTCAAAGGAGGTGGATGTATATCAACACCATCGGCACTCGCATCCCACAGTATAGCAGAAACAACATCACCTGTCGTCATTTTTAAGTTCACCAACCGGGAATTCAAACCTGCACTGCTGAAACTGAGGAAGTTGAAAGGCACAAATGTCTACCTAAATGAGCGTCTGGCAGTCGCAACACTGACATTGCTTGAGGACGCAGGGAAAAATAAAGTACTTGGAGTACCAACAAAATAGACATCAAGCTAAATGGAGGTCCAGGAGAAGCAAGAGTGCTTGTTGTCAAAGATATCACCGATCTGTATACATATTAAACATCAGATTACCATAACAGGGATAATAATGGAGGATAAAAAACACAAAAAAGGACCAGGCAGTTAAAATGATTACGTTCAATAAAATTGACTTTGATATCAAAGTTGCAAGGGCTTGCTCAACAAAGTATTAGAAACTCATAACCATAGAAACAAAGCTTGTCAAATTGCTATGGAAAGCCTGATGTAATGTATTTGTCACAAAGACTTGTAGCAAAAGTGTATGAAAAATGCCAAGACACACAATAAATGTCCCTTTAAATGATTTTCAATCAATACATGCTCATTGCTCAATTTATAGTACATTTGTGCTACACAGAAAAAGTCAAGTTGAAAATACTTTTAGCAGGCACAGTGTAACATCACACGTCTTTCCCATCAATACGAAACACAGAATGTGTGGTATACCCGACTTGAAATGGCTTTGTAAATAGAAAGATATGATATTTAACATGTAAAACTAAGTGAGTCTATCCTCCTGCACATTCTCCTGTTCTTCCATGAAATGTGTTGTTGTATTGAGTGTGCATTGCTGGCATGTTTTTTGGCAGTGCATTACCCAAAAAAGAGTTGTGTGAATGAGCACTTGTTTGATATATGCGCAGTATATGACATATTTCTTCCTGCATGGCTGCTTAGTTTGATTGCATGATTTTGTGCGCTATTGCCCTCTATGTGTTTGTCACGTACAAGAGCACAGGAGTCGTCTCCAGCCATGCACGCTCTCCTTCAAAGACGGGCAGCCATGCACTCCCTCCTCTTCCTCTCCTACGTTAGCATCACTTACACCATCATTTCATCACCACCCTGACAATCCCGCTCTGCCTCAACTTTTTACACACACACTGTGCAGCACTTCAACATATTTGGACTCCCAATATATATTATATATATATATATATATGTATATATAACATGCAGTATTGCTATTTGTTCAGTGTTTGAATAGAATGAAAACATACTCCACCAACAGTATTGCAAATTGTTCAACGTTTGAATCACATGAAGAGAAGTGGTTAGTGGGGCCTGAATGATTTAGTGTGTGTTCATTCTACTCAGAATAATCAACATCATTACAATTCACAGTGAGACACACACAGACTCATGCATACACGCACACACACACGCACACACACACACACATTGAATTGCAATGAGGTGGGGGTTTTTTTTTCAGACATGATAACGAGACAGTCACAGAGGGAGGAAGGATATCAAATATAGACAATGGAGAGTAATCCCCTTGATGCACTTCCCATGTTGGTATCATTTACTGCAACAGATCATTACTGTACATGCTCACTCAGTAAGGATTTACTTCATCCTGATCTGAAAGATATCATGATACCATTGAATCCCAGTCAACATCACACTGAGTCAGTATATTCCACATTTACTAGTAATTACTGTGTTTGCAACCCAGCTGTTATTTTCTTTATGCAATGTTCAGGGAATAATGCTATTGTCTGTTATATCAATTCACTATTGTTAGATTCCCTAATTTCTCACATTTGTTGTTATAATTGTGTGTGATTCTCTTCAGAAAGCGTTGGCGTTTTTTACGATAGTTTCACAACAGTCGTCAATCGGTTGCCATGGTCCCCCCTAGTGCGAGCGGCAGGCTGGCACATGGTTCGACTGTGTAGGAGAGCCACACGTGTGTGTGTGTGCCAGGCCTGTCTGCTCAGTATATCACAGTGCTGTTTTCCTGCTACTGGTTTTGAGAGACTGTTGCTGTTCCCTATGGCCACAGTGGAAGAGGATATTACCTACCACATCGTCATCGTCCTCCTGCCCCCATCACACACACACACTCTTTCAGGCAATGCACATAGAGACAAGTTTATTCTTGTTGTGGGTATATGTTCATGGTGGATCTGCCTTTTAGGAAGGAAAAGCCTGGATTGATAGTAAACTACTATCAGGACTCTGTCTGAATTTACTCACTGGTTACATATACGCCATTAAACGTTTGACATGTTAGCAGGGTAACAACTGGTGTACAGCTATGAATGATATGTATGTTCTTATAAAAAGCCTGCAAATTGCAATATTTGGTATTTTTTACATACATATCTTTCAAAAGGGTAAACACCTCACAGTGTGACTGTAGCAAGTCACTGTCCTCAGACAAAAACACATTTACCTCTCTGAAAGCACTAGGGACAAACGTATTTGAAAAGAAAAAAGACTTAATAGTTGTATATACAGTAGGGTGAAAAAGTCTTTGCCCCTTTCTATTTTTTGTTTGCATGTTTTTCACACTTAAATGTTTCAGATCATCCAACAAATTTAAATATCAGTCAATGACAACACAACTGAACAAAAAATGCAGTTTTTAAATGAAACTATTTATTATTAAGGGAGAAAAGAAATCCAAACCAACATGGCCCTGTGTGGAAAAGTGATGGCCACTGAAGATGAGTGGACCAAATTTCCTCCACAGCATTGTAAGAGACTCATTGCAAGTTATATATATATATATATATTATATTGTATATAATAATAATACATCTGTTAATAATAATATGTGTTTATTTTCTATTTACACCAGGGTTTAAAAACTATTTCTAATAAACAACATATACACAATCATTTAAAGACAAATCTTTGTTTTATTAGGTATCAATATCGACGTTTTAACTTGCTGGTTACTTTTTTTTGGTTCTACTTTTGCTGGGTTTTGGGTCATTTCTGAAATGAACCGTTTTCCACAAATGGTTCCTCACCCATACATTATGTGTTTTGCCAGGAAGGGCGGTGCTGTAAGCAATTGTGTTCAAGTTCTACCTCCTTGGCGACGGTCAGAGACTGAGTTGCATTGTGCTTTCAGCACTAAATACAGTAAATGCATGATGTCCATATCCCTCCCCCTCGAAGGGAATTTATTCTCACCGCAGGGTCCTGCAATCTGCCGAAGATGTCTTGTAGACAGATTGTTGACAAATAACGTTTGTCATAGTTTTCCTCAATTACCTCTATTGTTCAAATTTTAGTTGACTAAAATGTTGTGAAATTTAGTGGACTAAAACAAAATCAATTTAGATAAATCTGACTGCATGCTTCTTTGGAGGCAGCTGGTAAGGTTGAGTTACATGGCAGGTAAGCTTGTCGCATTGGGTGGTGTCATGAAACTGGTACCTACTCGAATGTTGTTTAAGCCCTAAACTCAAGGCTTTATTGTGGATTCTTTGCCTTTTCACCTTTGGTAAAAGTGCAATGATGCACCGCCTACATTCCGATTGTAGCAATGTGTTACTCCACCCAGAATATTGCTTGGCACTTTGAACGAGATGAGCGTGGTCAGTCGCCTTCTGGATTTACCCTCAAATGTGGCCACAATAGCGTCCCACTCAAAGCAGGCAGTGGATCTGACCATCCCGCCTCAGGGCGAGCAGACTAAGGTCTGTTCTCATTAACTAAGTCTTGTGCATTTCTGCCCATAATTGTGGTCTAGGCTGCAGCATTGCTCCTCTGCCGTCAAAACATCAATCATCTGTTATCCTACAAGTTTGGGACTTAATGAAGCAGAAGTGTCTTCCTAACTAGGTAGCAGGGTGGCTTTGACACACATTAGGCAATGGAAGCAATCACTCAATATCACACACTCCATGAAGCAATGTTTCAATTGCCTCTTTGAATGAAGTCTTGGTAAGTCAAGCAAAAGCTAACAGTTTGCTAACAAATACTCAGTGGACTGGGAGGCGGCAAGGAAGAGTCCTGAGAGGGAATCGTGTCAGAGACCCCTTATAGCTCTAGAGCGGTCCTTTCTGGTCTTTCAGCATGAATTGATGAAGCCTGCTCAGATGAGAAATGGAACTTCTTTCCATTCAATGGGTGAACTCCATGTAATTCATTGTATTTCTCATTAGTTCATGTATTCATATTAGTTGCTTCAATAAAGGTGTACAAGCATGCAATGGTTTGTATAAACCAACACAAAAACAAACTAGTTTAACACATATTAATATATATTATTATAAATAATAATATATATTAATAAGAAGCGGAAGAAAATGGATGGACGGATGTAATTGAATCATGTCAAATTGTTATAAAGGTATTCATGTTTTGAATCATGGCTCAGAGGCTCTGTCCTTTCCTTTGGATTGCTAAATGTTTTATATGTAAGGATGGTAGTGGATGAAAATGTTTCACATATACTGTAGTATTGTTGTCTTGATTGATTTCAGTATCAGAGATCAAAGTATCCAAATGACAAAAGATCAAATCAGTGCACTCGTGATAATCTGTTTTATAATCATGAAGAAATGGAAAAGCATTGGGATCAAAGGCTCACACTGGGTACAATTTATTTTTCATCGACTTTCTTAAAAAAATCACTATTCTTTTTGCATGACAAAGAAAAACAAACACTTTTCAATATCATCCTGCAGGAATCACAACTGACAGTAATTATTTTTTCCCCAAGGAATGGACAAAAAAGGATTGGGTTAAAAGTGTGTCGTACTTCTGGAGCAAGTGATTCGTGACACCCATGTGCTTCCCACTCGCCCTCCGTTGGTAGCTTTTAGAGTGAGATTGTGTGCTTCATGTAAGTCTGCCATGCATTTCACTCACTGGGGACTGACAGTACATGTGCGGGCATCGTGCAAGGCTCGTGCAGCCCAATCACACTGATTGCAAGTCAGGACTACGGCAAGGTCCGGGCAAGGTCAGTCTATAATTATAATTATCAGTCTATAATTTTAATGGTAGCTTTATTTGAACACTGAGAGACAACAATGACAAAAAAAATCCAGAAAAATGCGTTTCAAAAAGAGTCATAATTTAATATGCATTTCCATGAAGGAAATAAGTATTTGATCCCTTTGAAAAAGGTGCTTCAGTACTTGGTGGCAAAACCTTTGTTGGCACACATCTCAGGGGGGATTTTGGCCCACTCCTCTTTGCAGATCCTCTCCAAGTCATTCATGTTTCGTGGCTGATGTTTGGCAACTATAACCTTCAGCTCCCTCCCCAGATTTTCTATGGGATTAAGGTCTGGAGACTGACTAGGCCACTCCATGACCTTAATATGCTTCTTCTTGAGCCAATCTTTTGTTGCTTTGGCCGTGTGTTTTGGACAACCACGACCCATCTCACCCAACACTTGATGGTACATGGCCCCATCCATCCTCCCTTTGATGCGGTACAATTGTCCTGTCCCCTTGGCAGAAAAACAGCCCCAAAGCATAATGTTTCCACCTCCATATTTGACGGTGGGGACGGTGTTTTTGGAGTCATAGGCAGCTCCTCCTCCTCCAAACACGGCGAGTTGAGTTGATGCCATAAAGCTCTGTTTTGGTTTCATCTGACCACAACACTTTCACCCAGTCTTCCTCTTAATCAGTCAGATGCTCAGTGGAAAACTTCAAACGGGCCTGTAGATGGACTTTCTTGAGCAGGGGGACCTTGCGGGCACAGCAGGATTTCAGTCCTTCACGGCGTAGTGTGTTACCAACTGTTTTTGTGGTGACTCTGTTCCCACCTGCCTTGAGATCATTGACAAGTTCCTCCCGAGTGGTTCTGGGCTGATTCCCCACCGTTCTCATTATCATTGAAGCTCCACGAGGTGAGATCTTGCATGGAGATCCAGACCGAGGGAGATTGGCAGTTAATTTATGCTTCTTCCATTTGCGAATAATTGCACCAACTGTTGTCACCTTCTCACTCAGGTGCTTGGCAATGGTCTTGTAGCCCATTCCAGCCTTGTGTAGGTCCACAATCTTGTCCCTGACATCCTTGGAAAGCTCTTTGGTCTTGGCCATGGTGCAGAGTTTGGCATCTGGATTGATTGATTGCTTATGTGGACAGGTCTCTTTTATACAGGTAAAGAGCTGAGAGGGCTGCCAATGTCAGCTCCTTACCTGTATAAGATCCACCTGGGAGCTAGAGATCTTCCTGACGGATAGGGGATCAAATACTTATTTCCTTAATGGAAATGCAAATTAATTTAACTCTTTTTTAAACAAATTTTTCTGGATTTTTTTTGTCATTGTTGTCTCTCAGTGTTCAAATAAAGCTACCATTGAAATTATAGACTGATCATTTCTTTGTTAGTTACAAACTTACAAAATCAGCTGGGGTTCTAATACTTTTTTTCCCTCACTGTATGTGAGCTGCTGCCGTGCATCCAAGGAGGTCGGGATAACCAGAGTGTAAGGTTCGTGAAAGGTGCGTGCAAGGTTTTCCTGTGTCCACGCAGAAAATAACTTGCATGCCAATTTTCTTTCAACGGGGGTTTGCATGCTGTTCAAAAATCTGTGTGGGCCATGTGCGTGTCTCTTGAGCCAGCACATAGGAGCACGCACGTCAGGATGTAAGGACTGCTTAAGGACGTGCGGTCTGTTCTAGCTGTCAGTGATGTGTCCCTCCCCTTGCAGGAGAGGAGATGGTTTGCCAGAGCTGGATGACAGTTTGTCATATGATTGCTTGAAACATTTCCATCTCTCCATGAGAAACTGTTGTCTCATTTGTCAGAGTCGGAACACATGGAATTAGCTGATTTGGTGCGCAACTATGCATCTTGATTTGGTGATATTCTGTCACGCAACAATTCCATAGAGCATGACATAGATGTTGACACGCAGCCAGTTAGGCAACATTTTCACCAGACTTCGTCCGAGAATCTGAAGCCTTTAGACTGATGTCAGTTACATAATCCGAAAACAACATTGCTGTCTCCTCATCATCAAGCTGGGCATCTCCATGAACCTTGGTACCAATCATGGTAGCTAAACTTGATAAATTGAAGACAGACGGGTTCTGTACTGTCTTTACAAAAGTTAATTCTGTGACAAAAAAGATTATTTTCCATTACCAAGAATGGATGACTGCATTGACCTGGTTGTTTCTGCCAAAGTTGTCAGTGAACCACAGTTATCCACAAATGGTGAAAACATGGAACAGTGATAAACCTTCCCAGGAGTGGCCAGCCAACCAAAATTACTCCAAGAGCGCAATGAAGACTCATCCAAGGACACAAAACAGGACACAAAAGACCCCACAACAAAATCCAAAGAATTACAGACCTCACTTGCCTCAGGTAAGGTCAGTGTTTATGACTCCACCATAGGAAAAATAACATATTAATAGTAAAGTTTGGTGGTGGTCGGGTTGCACCGTGAATTCTGCTGTCTACCAAAAACCCTTAAAGGAGAATGTCTGGCCATTTGTTCATGACCTCAAACTCAAACCAATTTGGGTTCTGCAGCAGGACAATGACCCAAAACATAACAGAAAGTCCACCTCTGAATGGCAGAAAAACAAAAAAAAAAACAAATGAATGTTTCTTAAGCTACGAATGAAGATAACCATTGTAGTTATTTATCTCGTCTCGTCTAGCTCCACTGGAGTGACTTAGCACACTCCTCTTCCATCACTTTCAAAACCTGCATGGTCCAGAAGTCCATCTCCACGAGGTTTGGTTGGTTCATTGTCACACGTTGGTAGGGTGTCTGTGCTGGTCATGATGCAGAAAAACACCCAGGACGTGACACCGTGAATATAGAAAATAGAATAGGATAGAAAATGGATGGATGGATGTATCCGATGCTATTCATAAGTAGACTAACCATTAAGCAAACACAAGCAATTCAAAACACCCAAGGTCAACTTCCAAGGTACTCGCCACAATACAAAAGAACAGGATGCTACGCGGTACTTTGCATTTCCATCTGATCCAACGCATGCTCCAATTCCTCCTCCACCTTTGCCATGACTGGAGAATAGTCAGAAGAACACACGGAAGTTGTCCCCAATGTTTGTGGAGCACAGCGCTTGTCACGTTGACACTTGAAAAGAAAAAGAAATCAATTGGAAAATGAATACGCTTGGCATAGAAAAGGAGCTAGTAAAAACATGGCTGGTAAGGATAGCTTATAGATGTTAGCGTTTGTTTTGCCTGCGTATGTAAACAAATGATTTCTTCCTCCTCAACATCACCACTGGAAACGTCTTCCTCCTCGTGTTCCTGGCGTACGACTGCTTCAAACATGTAAGCTTGAAGCTCCAAATGCGACTTGCTATGCCAGAAACATCCTGGAAATCACTGCCTCCTTCATCCCTCCGCTCCATGTTGACTACCTCCGCTGAGTCTGACTTGTAGCAGAAATGATGTCATCCACTGAGTAATTACATGAAAGTTCGGACTTTTTCAAACGTGCATAACTTTATATATAGGCTTGCTATTACAACCAAATTTCGTAGAAGGACTTGAATGGACTTACATGCCATACTGGGGGGCAAAAATGGCATTTAAATACCCCTTTTTATGCCCTTTCAGCTTATTCACAGACATCCAGTTAGTGATGGCCTGTAGAGTGTGAGGGCAGTGGGGGATGATGTTCAGGAGGGCTTGGCTCTGGCGTCGGGGTGGGCACTGGTACTGGTGTTTTTTCATTATTTACAGTTTTTTGTGTGTTTTTATTTTCTTGCTAAATGATATTTCTAGAATATGCAGCGGGCCAATAAAAACACAGCTTCGGGCCACAAATGGCCCCCGGTCGCACATTGGACACCCAAGGTATAGAAACTGGGTGATGGATGGCATTTATTTTTTGTTCAATGTCATTATTTTATTATTCTTTATCTTATGGAAATAATATTATTATAACATTGCTTCAAGAAAAGGCTCTAAAACAGAACTTCAAAGATGCTTTTATTTTGAAATCTGTCTGCTGAGCTAGCAACAATAGTGGGAGCAGAACACTTCACTCCTGCCTCTGCATCTTGGGGCCCATGTAGCTTACCAGAACGTATGAACTAAAAATCCTCCAGGAAACTTTGTGAGGTGTTAGAACCCTTGGTGGAAGTCACAGACCACTGTCAGGCAGAGAAAGATGTCATATCAAGCTCTGTTATTCCTTGTGTCAGAGAATGAGACATGCAATCAAAAATGCAAAGATGACTGGGAACACGAAGTTTGTGTCCAACTTACAAACATCACTTGAGAGACGACTAGTGAAATTTGAGGACATGGAATGCTTTCAGATGGCTGCAACGCTTGATCCAAGATTTCAATTAGACTGGTGCAATGGTGAAGAGCGGGTCAATATTAAAAATCTCCTTGCTGCAAAAGTTTGGTCTGTCTGTCCAAATGTTAGAGGGTTAATTCTGAATTGGGTTAAAAGCTACCCTGCAAACAGGAAGCAATATGTGTCAAACCCCCGTCATAACACCTGGCCAGAGGTGCTACCTAAAAAAAATTCTGTAAAATGCAGTTTTTGCTAAATTTCTCGTTTTCCGAGATTTTCTTCCCATTGCAAATGAATGGCGAGATTTTCAAAAGTTCATCTTTTTTACACTTCTCAACCGATTTGAACCGTGCCCAAGACAAAATGCTCTAATTGTTGGGAAATCGATTGCTTTGCAGCTGTTGCGGTCTGCTCCGTACGGTGAGGGCGTTTTCTTTGAAGATACCTGCACGCTCTTCTCCCAGAGATGACTGTCTTTGAAGAGAATGTGTGTGCGTGTGCGTGGACTGTAGTTGAGGGTGCATACAGCAGAGGGCAGCTACAGTACAGGCCAAAAGTTTGGACACATATTTTCATTCAATGTGTTTTCTCTTTTTAAGGACTAATTACATTGTTAGATTCTCAAAGCTATAAATGAACACATGTGGAATTATGTACTTTTCGAACAACTGCCCAAAGTGCTCTACAGCAGCCACTAAACACAAGACTACACTATCATAACCAATAGTTAAAATACAATTAAAAACAAAGTAGAAACAATACACTCAAAAATAAAGGGCAAAAGCAGTAAAAACAATGCCCTGCTTAAACTGGGCATTGAACTTAAGCCAGACTATAACAATAAGATATCAATAAAGATGTAAAATGCCCCAGTGTTTGTGGAGATGTAATTCTCAAGGGCAGACTATTCCAAAATCTTGGACCTGCTACAGAAAAGGTCCTATCGCCCCAAGGTTTCAGTTTATATCTTGGAGCGGTTGAAAGCAACTGTGAGATGGACGTCATTGTTCTAGCAGGAATATAAACAGACAGTAGGTCCGATAAATATGAAGGAACAAAACCATTCAGTGATTTAAAAACTAAAAGATTTGTGAACTGGATCCTGTGAGTAAGAGGTAGTCAGTGTAAGAAGGCCAGGATCGGGGTTATATGTTCCTGTCTCAGTGCAGGTTAACAGGCGGACAGCTGCATTTTGAACCAGCGGGAGACGATGTATAGAGGACTGGTCCGGACCACAATACAGTGAGTTGCAGTAGTCCAAGCCCCAAGTAATAAACAAATGAACGACATGTTCAAGGATGTCAGTGCGAAGGTAAGGTTTCCTTAGCTAACTGACTCAGATGAAAGAATCTAGACTGGACTACAGCACTCACTTGTTTACAGAGTTTAAATGAACTATCCAAAAAAAGGTTTATTACAAGTGGTTGGCAGAAAGATGATAACAGGACATCTAAAAGGGCTAGATTGCTCAAAAATAAGAATTTCTGTTTTAATTTTCCGTTAAACATAAAGAATTTAAGAGACATCCACTGCCTAATATCACTGAGACAGTTCAACAGAGCACAAAGAGAGTCTGTACCCGCTTTCAAAGGCAGATAGATTTGCATCTCATCTGCAAAACAATGGAAAGTAACATTGTACTTTGAAAAAATAGACCCCAAAGGCAACTTATATAATACAAGCAAAGCTGGGCCAAGAATGCCTTGAGGCACACCACAACCAAGACTTTTGAATTAAAGTGGCCCACGGTAACAGAAAAGAATTTCCGATAAGTAGGACCGGAACCACTGAAGAACAGTGCCTTTAAGACCTATACACCGGTCCAAACGTGACAGGAGGATATGGTCCACTGTATCGAAGGCTGCTGTTAGGTCCAATAATAAAAGAGCAGCAGAACTACCAGAGTCCGTAGAAGATCGTTACAAACCTTTAAAATTGCAGTCTCAGTGCTGTGATACGGTTTAAAACCTGACTGATGTCATTAGTGTTAAGGTAAGCCTGTAACAGAGTGTACAGTTTTCTCTAACACCTTAGAAAGAAAGAGGAGCGTAGACATTGGCTTGTAGTTATTGGGACACAACCTGTAGCAGAAGAGCAACACCAGTAGACAAGTCCCCATGCACACTGCTGGCGCCATCATCACCTCACTCGTCACTCTTTTCTATGGGTTTGAGGTCCGGCGATTTTTCTGGGCAATTAGGGACAGGAGTACCACGGTCCCTAAACCAGGTACTGGTAGTTTTGGTACTGTGTGCAGTTGCCAAGGAGTTGTTGGAAAAGGAAATTTGCATCTCCATAACATTGGTCAGCAGAAAAGCATGAAATGCTTTAAAACCTCCTTGTAGATCCCTGCAACGATCTTGGACCCCAAAAAACACAGTGGGCCACCAGCAGCAGATGATTTGGCAACCCAAACCATAAATGACTTTACACTGGACCTTAAGCAATGTAGATTCTGTGCCTTTCCTCTCTTCCTTTAGAGCACGTGTCAGACTCGTGCCCTGGAGGGCCGAGACACTGCAGGTTTTCTCTCCAACCGGATTCTCCAGCAGGTGATTTTAATTGATGAGCTCCTTCGCTCAAATTGAAGGTTGTGTTGATCATGAACAACACCTGCTGTTTTAAAAAGAAAGCCTGCTGTGTCTCGACCCTTTGTGGCACAAGTTTGACACCCCTGCTCTAGAGTCTGGGCAATCCTGTCCTTTTTGTCCTTAGTTTAGGTGACAGGGTTCTGATGTTGTCTTTTGTTACGTTTGCGTGTGGTGGCTCTTGAAGCACTGACTCCAGCTGCAGTCCACTCCTTGCAAATCTCCCCCACATTTTTGAATGTGTTTTGTTTCAGAGGTGAAATTGGCCCCACAACATGCGCAAAACTCTGCTCAAATAGTCTCATTTGTTTGTGCTGTGTTTGTGCTGTTTTGTGCAATAAAATTAGTGTTGTGCTACTTTCGTTTTTAAGTTATTACAGTTTTTTTATAGGTCAACCAAAGGTCATGCAGCCCCCCATTTACTCCAAATGAAACCAAAATAATCCCATTTGTTTGTGGTGCATTTGTTCTGTTTGCACAAACGCAGATGATTCCCTGCAATACTGGCTGTTCGAAGAACTTCATGTGTGGAAACATGCGTGTGCAGATAGCGAAGGAACTGTGCGAAGGCAGGATGGAACCCCATGTATGGAGGGCGACACAGGCACAGAAGCTGATGTCCTATGGAGATCCTGAGCCACCTCATTTGCCGAATTTGGGCACCCTGCGCAAAGCAAAACAAGAGAAAAATGATTTGGAATTTGGTGACAAATATCCCATTTATTCGCTGCAGCTCTTAAAATACAGTGCACCTCACAGCGGTAGCATTAAAGACATTGGACTAGACAGGTTATTCTGCCACTATTGGAGTCAGACACAAATGCATGTTTACAAGACCCTAATAAAGAAAAGCCACCAGTCAGTATGCTTCGATGCAACTGGATCAGTTAGAAAACTGACAAGGCCAAATGGCTCATCCGGCCATATCTTCTTATATCAGGGTGTTCTGACAGGACATGTGAGTGTCCCCGTGGTGCAAATGATGTCAGAGAAACACGATGTTAATGCCATCACACATTGGCTCACAGAATGGATTTGTGCAGGTGCACCTGTTCCAAAAGAAGTTGTTAGTGATTTTTCTCTGGCCATTCTTGGAGCTACGGTGAAGGCTTTTACTTCTCACCCTGACCTGAAGACCTACATCACTGAATGCTTTAAAATCTTACTAGGGAACCAAGCTGCCAAACTACCACCTTGTTTTGTAAGGGTTGATGTCGCACACTGCATCAAGGTGATCTGCAACTGGGACTGCCTGAAGAATAAAACACATCGGATTAAAGATTTCTTCATTAGGTCAGTGACACAGCTCCTGAAGTCACAATCCTTTGAGCATGCAAAAGAACTTATACACGCTATCACTACAATATTGTGGCATTAAGTGAAGCAGAGGGTAATGACAGTTCTGGAGCTCCTTTAGCATCAGAAAGGTGCAAAAAATACTTGAAAGCACAAATCGCAGACGAGTTTGTCACCATTCCAGATGACGAGATTGAGGGACAGGAACAAGAGGATGCATGTACTCTGATCCAGACTGACGTCCGACAGTGGATAACTGAAATATGTGAGGAGAGCAGGTCACTTGCCACGGCTAATGGGGATAGAGATAACATCCACTTCCTCCCTGAGATAAATCCCTATACAATAAGACTTGCAAGTTAATTACCACTCTGGACAGGAATAATAGTCCCTCGATTCCACAGCATCGGCGTCACAGCAAGTTCAGCTGCAGTTGAAGCACATTTCAAAAACATAAAAAGTGGTCTTTTCAAAGATGAAAACTTACCTATACGGGTGCATCGATTTATTGCTCGTCATCTTTCCTTCATTGAAGGAACCATGCGGATTTGTTCTGCAATAACAAAAAGTGATGCTGTTGCTGTTAGCCCTGTATCTGCCGTAAAAGACAGCAAGAAAAGGATGCCAACCCCTGTGAAGAGTCCAGTGCCCTCACAAGCCTTCATCCAACAGATGAGGATGTTGTTGAGAACTGGAGAGGACAAGTGGTTCCACCCAAAAAAAGGAAGATGAGTTCCTACCTCTCCCCTTGTCCTGAATGGCTCCATTCAAAAGTGAAACTCCAAATGTTGAAAAATGGAAATCTTCAGCAGCCTGTCAAACTTGGAAAAACAAAAGTGTGCATTTGATGCATTTTGTCAGAGCGTTTGTGGTGCCATCTGTGATAGCATTTCTTTTGAGAATGTAAGCAGCAACAAACGTAATGACCAGTTCCTCAAGCTGGTGAAAGCCATTGCCAGACACGGTGTGACCCAACAGGTCTATGTAGAGAGGGCAAACCTGATTAGGGGAATGTTTGAAGTTGTTCATGTAACATCCGGCGCCCTGGAAATAGATGCAGTGCCACATCTCTACAGTAATTCAGAAAATGCTGCAAAATCTTCCAAGTGTTTTTATAACCAGACAATGTTCCTCACAATTCTGCAGTTTCAGCAAACAAAACACAAGGGTAGTTCCACTAGTTTCTACTGCCATTGCTGTCCTGCAGACTTCTGGCATGTCTCTTCTTGGAACTGCTGTAGAAGAAGGACTGTGTCTTCCTGAGTCTGCCTGCCTCAGACCGGTCCAGAGTCCATCTCAGTGTCCATCTTCATTAAAAGAGGAAGATGAAACAGGGAAAATAAAGTGTGCAGGGAAGGTCACTCATAGTTGCAGGCTGGGAGATCTTGACCTTGGCAGCCAACTGACAGAGTCTCCAGCACAAAGGAATGTCTTCCAAAAGAATTTCCTTTATGTGAATTCCCCTCCAATCTGGTGCTCCAAGAAAAGTCATTAACTTTGAGAGCAGTCATTGTTTTTCACGAAGGCTTGACCAAAGACGCTCTTGGGCATCATGTGGCACCCTGCAAGAGGGCTGCATCGCTCTGGGAGATGTACGATGACCTGGCAAGTGGCGTGAAAACGGCATCAGAAAAAAATAGCATATGTTCACATGCTGTTTTTTATACAAAAGACTGAATGCTTAAGTTTATAGTTTTTGCTTATTTTATCACATTTCTTACTGACCTTTTAAATGTTTACTTGTTATCTGAGGTTCGATTTTGCATATAAAGTTTGTTCCAAATCATCCTGTCATCTTCAAATACTCGTGTGGATTTCTGCCAGCCAAAACAGAAAGGAGAAAAGGCAAGAAAATAGCAGGACCAGCAGGCGTGAAACAAGAGAATGCAACAGTTGTCTGGTGAATTCATCTGCCTGAACATAGAAAATATGAAAAAGAAGAACAACTCCAGTAGGGTTTCTTGAGTTATCTTTACCAGCTCAAATATTTGTAGTTTTTTGTCAGATGAGGTGGAGCAACTTAAAGCACAATTAGAGATTGTTCAACGTTACATGACTAATAACGTGCATTTATAATGAACAGTATAGCTTAAAACCAAGCCCGTCTCTCGCCCAATGTCAGCTGGGATAGGCTCCAGCATACCCCTGTGACGACCCTAATGAGGATAAGCGGCGTAGAAAATGGAATATAGCTTAAAATATCTCTGCAAAAACAAGGAATCAAAAAGGTTACTAATGTATTTACCAACCTCATCTACAGTTTTTCTAGTTTCTCTGTTCTTTCTCGTAATTTCGGTCTTTTGGAACACAAATACAATTGTTTATTATGATTATTTTGTTATGATACTGCTTGCTTTTGCATTTTATACATAACAAAGATGTCACACTTGTATCAATGATTACGAAACACACGTCATATTAGTGTCACGTTTAAGAAGGATTTGTCACTAGCTTCTATGTATGTTTGATCGATCGATCTTTGATCGGTATTGGCACATTAACACTGCTGTTACCAAAACTGGCAATGCAATCTTCATGATTTCACACGGTAACTATTTGAGCCGACATCCTTTCTGCGCCAGCCACACTACAATAAGACGAGTTTCGACACTTGGAAAGTGTACGACAACAAAGCTACTCACTGGTGCCTCCCTATTGCTTCTACAGTACCCTTCTAAAAATGTTCTTCCTTCCCTGCGACTTTGTGTTAGTATGTTTGGACACAGAACTCTGAAAACTGACAGTTTCTTTAGCAAAGACTTTTTGTAAGGTGTCAATGATGGTCTTTTGGGCAGTTGTCAAGTCAGCAGTCTTCCCCAAGATTGTGCAGCCTGCAGGGCTAGGCTGATGCGATGTCCACACATAGGCGGGGGTTTTCCAAAACGTGGCCTATCATCCACACAAGCCCGCAGATATACGGCACTAAAAATGAAGGTTTTCTAAACCCCTGGCCAAAGGGAGATTTGGAGAAAACTCCAGTCGTACGTTCAGCTATGCACGCAAATAACCAGAGTTTTTCCCTGCCACAAAGTATGCTGTGACGTCACACCCGCGACCTGTACTTGCATCACAAACAACATGGATGTTCTGTTGACTTGCTAAATCTCCTTGTCAGTCCACACCAATCAGCCTGCCGCCATGTTTTACTTTTTGCAAAAGTGACGGGACGACAGAGGATGATTCTGATTGGACGGAATTTTAGTAAACTATTGCTGCCTACAGGTTGGCATGCTTATGATTTTCATAAAGGGCAAATATGCGTTTGTGTGGACAAGGCCTGAGCGAGCATTTAAATGCCATCGCAGGGGTTTTGAGGTAATTAGCTGATCACGATGGGACGTTTCATTACGTGTCAGTTCTAATCATCCAAATGAAAAGAAATAAACGCATTCATTCTGCGTGCAATTAATTTATGTAATATTCAATTTTACTGTTTGGATAGAATTACTGAACGCCGTTTCATGAAAGTCTGATTTACTGGGCAGGACCCACATTCCTTTTAATTGTCTCAGCAATATTAGTCCGGAAGGATATCAATACCTACCTCGGTATCGACAGTACAGATATTTGAATCGACCCAACACAAAGTTCCGCCTCCAGAAACTTTTTCCAGTCCAGTTGACGAGCGGGAGTGGGTTTGTGTGAGCAGTAAACATGAGCCTGGTACTCGTACTGCTCGTACTTTGGTGTACTTTACCGCAAAGTACCTCATCCACGCTTCTCAATGACACGTAAGTACAACTTCTTCACTGCTTGGAAGGAAGTTCGCCGTGAGAACGTCCATAAAGTGCTGAGGACCGTCACGTGTCAATGCCACGCGCAGATATAAATAGCCGGCCGGCCGGCCGTGCTCACGTGTGTTAGCGCGAGTCTTTGTCACGCAGGGTCTTTGCGGTGACCGTGAGCTCCCAGGTGAGGGGAGGGACCCAGGAGACCCTGTGTGTGCTGGTCCACACCCCCACACGAGGGGTGACCATCGCCGTGGACCTGCTCGTGGACTCCGGCACCAGCATGCTCATCCTGGAGGACGATGTCAGACACCACTGTTACCAGTGTGTCCACTTCCAGGTGTGTGTCATCTGTAATATATTAATAATCAAGAAGTTAGCCAAAATTATTGCTATAATGAGTAAAACAAAAAGATTATTGAACCAAAGTTCTCGCTATATTCTATATAATAGTTTGTTTCTTCCATATTTGAGCTATTGTGTGGAAATATGGGGAAACACCTATAAATCTAACTTAAATGATATTTTTCTACTTCAAAAGAAAGCAGTCAGAATTATTATGCACGCAGACTACTGTGCGCCAACAAATCCAATTTTTACTGAGCTAAAACTTCTGGTTGATTAGTGTACTGCTACTGTGATGTATAAGGCATCTAAGCGCCTGCTTCCGCCATGTCTACAAACCTTATTTGAACTTAGAGAGAGTCAATACTGCCTCAGAGGAACAGGTATATTTAAAAAATTAATAAAAAATGGAATTGTATTTCTGTTAGAGGAGTTTGTATATGGAATAACCTCGCTGATGCATTAAAAAGATCCAATACAATTATAGCTTTTAAAAGTCTGTATAAAAGATTGCTTTTTGAAAGTTATAGGGCTTCTGAAGGAGCCGGCACATTATTGTGTTATTTATTCTATTTTTTTGTTGTTGCTGGTGTTTTGTTTTTTGTTTTTTCTTATATATATTAGTTTGTACATTGTAAAATTGCATATGTCTGTTAATAGGCTGTATTATCTTGGGATTTTCTTATAGTTTAAACAGGGTTAGGCGTAATAAGTATCTGTTACTTCAGCCTAAACCCTTTCGGTCATGAGAGGATTATTATGTATGTATACATGTATACATGTATTTGATGGTGTGCATTTTGTTTGAAATGACCGAATAAAATTACTACTACTACTACTACTAAAGAACCAATAATCTACACTGGATTATTCCGAGCCACCCCCAGGTCTTTTTCTTTTTTTTCACTGCTCATGCGACCCCCATGTGACAGGAATAAATGCCAGCCTGGGTAAGCTGCCCAGTTTTTTAAAAGTCAGCTTTCAGCTTTTCATTTCCAGTTATATACATCTGGACTTAGGCGATGGCACTTTTGTGCCTCAACCCACCCACTTTTCATGTGAGCAAAACGATTGTGTTTTTTGTTGCATGGGATTGTCCTGTTACAGGGGCCGGGGCGGCGCGAGAAGCAGGGAGTACTTTGAGTGTTAGTGTAAAGCTGCCAATAATATACTCAACATGCCATTTGACTCTGGAACGCACATCACAGCCCCGCATTTTGTTGCATCGTCTTGGTTTGTGTTTCAAGTTGACTTTGTACCATACAGATAAATGGATATTATCAGTTGTCAATAGTAATTCAAATGGGGGGTCATGACAACATTTCTGGCCCGTAGGGGGGCGTGACAGAAAATAACCACTTTGCTATTATATTACTTGTCACTAAATAGTAGAGATGCACGATATGTTTTTCAAACTGATTGCTTCTCAAGACCAGTATGGTATTGATAACTTTTTCATACCTACATTTCAAACTGTATTGAAATGTAGTACTGTAATTTAACTGTAGTTTGTGCACACCTGGAAGTAGTATGAAGGACTCTAAAAAATAGGATTTGACCAAGTGTACCTGCTGATTTGTCCTAATCAAATATGATGACATTAGTACTACTATCAGGGGAACTGGAGTATAGAGTGGCCCAGCAAGGTGCACTGTATTTGGACACATGCTCCAACCAGGTCAGGAAAACAAGAGTATAGAGCAGGAGGAGCCACCCGATGTGGCCCAGCAAGGTGCACTGTATTCAGGCACACAGTTCAAGCAGCTGGTGTGAAGCGACGGTGGTCTCGGGCAAAGCTTTGACAAATGTCAAACTCCACAATGCTGGTGTTTCAGCTTTCTATGTATCTACAGGGTCTGAAAAAGTGTTTTGCCCGTTTGTTTTTTTTACATGTTTGTCATACTAAAACGTTTCAATCATCAAAGTAATTTTAATATTAGTCAATGACAACACAACTGAACATTAAGTACAGTTTTTAAATGAAACATTTTATTATTAAAGGAGAAAAAAATCCAAAGCTACCGGCCCCTGGGTGAAAAGGTGATTGTCCCCTTAAATCTATTAAGTGGTTGGGCCACCCTTAGCAGCAACAACTGCAATCAAGCATCTGCAATGAATCTTTTACAGCACTGTGGAATTGAAGAATTTGGCCCACTCATCTTTACAGAACTCTTGTAATTCAGCCACATTGGAGGCTTTTCCACCATTTTTAAGGTCATGCCACAGCATCTCAATAGGATTCAGGTCAGGACTTTGACAAGCCCACTCCAAAGTCTTCATTTTGTTTTTCCTCAGCCATGCAGAAGTGGACTTGCTGGTGTGTTTTAGATCATTGTCCTGCTGCAGAACCCAAGTCGGTTTCAGCTTCAGGTCATGAATAAATGGCCGGACAATCTCCTTCAGGATTTTTTTGTACACAGCAGAATTTATGGTTCCATTTTCCAGGTCCTGAATCATCAAAACAGCCCCAGACCATCACGCTACCACCACCCTAATTTTACTGTTTGTAAAACGTTCTTTTGCCAGTGTTACTTGTACGCCAGATGTAATGGGACACACATCTTCCATGAAGTAAAACTTTTGTCTCATCATACCACAGAGTAAGGCTGCACGATATTGGAAATTAGTGCGATCTAGTTTTGCGGTAACAATATTATTGCGATATTTTTATTTCGCCTATATAAATAACATCTTTTTTAAACTTAAAGTGCAGTTGGCAGGCATTTTGAAGCAAGAGCTTTGCAACAAATGCACACTGAAACTTTTTAATCAGAAATATTAACATGTTTGAACTTCCAATTCACCAAATTGTATACTTTTGTGCCAACAGACCTTATTTCTGTGTAGTTTATACATTGTTTTCATACAGTTTCCAGACCTTCACTGAGTGCAAATTATTTTTTGTCAATTATTGACAGTAAAAGTAAACTACCAACACGTTGGCCAATTTACTCAACTGCAGGTAGTTGACCTGATGAACTTGCCACCAAGACAGAGGGTTATCTTGATGCTGTAGTTGTTGTTGGCGCAGGGACACACTGGAAAAAACTGCCCGGGGATTTTTTGGACTTCTTTTGGATGTCGTCTGGGTCTACATGTTGAGCAATCTTGGCTTTGCTCCTTCAATGTAATATTTAAAAAAATAAAAATAAAAAAATAAATTATATTGTTATTTGAATAAATAGTTTAGCAAAACAGATTAGCGTGTTGACGATACTTTTGGGAATAATGCTTCAATCACTCGCTTGATGATGTGCAACTTCACAGTCACAACTGATGCAGCCTGCCTTAAACCAAAGATCCATGAGGCAGGCCATGTCCAACAGTTCTTGAGTGGATTGGTTGTCATAGTTAGAGTTTGAGTAGTCCAGGATCATCTTCTTAATGGATTTTGTCGAATCACTGTCTTGTTTTTTTGCAGCAAGAACTGAGGTGTTGAAAACATGGAGTACTGGTTTCACATATAAAATGCTAACATAGCTTTCACTTGAAGGGCCATCAGTGTATTCTTGTAGAGGCTGAATTGCCTGGTTTATGGATTCCAGAACATCTCCGGCCTGCCAAGTTGGAATCAAATGTGTGGACCTCTTATCAGCTGACAGGACATCATTCCGGGCTGTCTGCTGCTCAACAACACTCTACTGTCTGGACTCTCACCTGTGTGGCATTCTGTTATTAGTGCATGCTCTGGGAGGATGTGTTCTCACTATGGGGGAAGTGCCCAACCAACTTCTTGCCAAGTCCAACAGCTCTTGTACATTATTTTCAACTTCTATAATAACACTATATAAAAATTCAGTTCTGAGTGGTCACTAAAGTGCAGTAACACACATTGATAGGATAAATGCAACACTCCCCAATAGCCAGATGCAAGTGATGGCCAAAGCACTGCAGTCCGACTCAGTTGTTGACTTTGGCAGCCTTCAGCACGTTCGCTCCGTTTTCTGTTGAGATGGACGCTTGTTTGTGTTCTTGCAAGTTCCGGTCAGGTAAAACACCCTGTGGGGTAGCAGCAATGTTTTCACCGGTGTCTGAGTCGGGGAAGTAAGAAACTTCTAGACAGGGTGTACTAAGTTCAAATTTGCTCGTCAAAAAGTGCACGGTAAAGCTCATGTAGGGCTCAGTGGTTCTACTGAAGCACAAGTCGGTGGTGCAAGCATCAAAGTCCACTTCACTAAGCTCTGCCTTTACGGACTTACCACGTGTTGTGCATCCCCGGCATAGCGGCTTTGGAGAAATATGTTCATGACGACGCTTGATATCTCCTGTCAAACTCCATAACCCACACAGCCCTAATGTTTGTGTCGCTTCAAAGTTTTCTCAAAAGGAGCGACAGAAGCGAAGCTTTCACTAATGCTCGTCTGAGAATTTGCCTTTCGTTTGCTGACTTTACCGACGTAGGTTGTGCGTATTTGATTTCCTGTACATGTCCTTGTGGTTGTGGGTGGCCCTGGAGATTTGTTGTGTGTCCCCTCGACGTAGACGCTGTTTTTCGCCATGACTTGCAAAGAGCTTGTGTCTGTGAGTCATCCTGTGTTGTAAAACAGAAGTATTTTTACAGGAACAAGCCTCTCTATGGTTTCGTCTGCATGTTTGTAAAACCTATAGGTCCTCTACTGAGTCTGCGAGCATGGCCAATTGCAAAACGGCACCTTGATAGTTCGCGCCCTTTAACGGAGCACCGGGTTTGTCAAAGTGTACATGGAAAAAATGCAATATTTATGCATTAATTAATACAGCTTATCGCGCATATTTTAGATTATGGATTTCACACTTGCCAATACTGCCATGACAATATTTTGTGGATATATCTTGCAGCCCTACCACAGAGCATTTTCTCAAAGGGATCATCGATGTTTTCTGGCAAAACTGAGACACTCCTTAATATTTTTTCAGCAGTGGTTTTGGTCTTGTGACTGTGCCATGCAGGCAGTGTCTTTCTTATAGTGGAGTCATGAACTGTGCCCTTAACTGAGGAAAGTGAGGCCTGCAGTTCTTTGGATGTTGTTTTGGGATCTTCTGTGACCTCTTGAATGAGTCGTCGCTGCGCTCTTGGGGTAACTTTGGTTGGTCGGCCACTCCTGGAAAGGTTCACCACTGTTCTGTTTTTTTCATTTGTGGATAATAACTCTCACTGTGGTTGGCTGCAGTCCAAAGCTTTAGAAATGGCTTTGTAACCTTTTCCAGAATGATAGATCTCAATGACTTTCTTTCTGGCGGGGGACAACAATGTGGGCCAATCGCTTTTTCACACAGGGCCATCTAGGTTTGGATTTCTTTGCTCTCTGAATAACAAAAAAGTTTCATTGAAAAACTGCATTTTGTCTTTAATAACTAGGTTCTCTAACTAATATTTCAATTTGTTTGATGATCTTTTAAGTGTGACAAACATGAAAACAAATACCAAATCAGGAAGGGGGCAAACGCTGTAATATCTACCTATGAATCTTTGAGTCTATGAAAGCATGAGTTGGCAGCGTGGATGAGGAAGTGGGTCAGCAAGGTTGTTTTGCAGCACAGTGAGCTGTCCAGTTACGTAATCCTAAGGTCGTGCTCCTGATTGATGTGAAATGACCTTCTGAGTGACCCCAATGAAAGCTTGACATTTTTTTCCCCACAATCAGCTCAACAAAGATGTTGTGTTGCAAGGCCTGCAATGTTTCATTGCGACCCGCACACTTACTCCCAACACACTGAGCTCACAAAATGTTTGAATCAGTGTCCTTGTTACGCAATAGCATGTTAGCGTTGGCGGGTAGCACGGTGTCATAGCAGAGCTTGCCAAGCGGTCTGCTGCTGGAAGTACACGCTTAGAGATGTGAACATCATCAATAGAAAATAGGACACAATATGTGTGCTTGTGTGTTGTTGGCAGGTCCCGGCAGTGCGCACCAACACTGTGGCAAACATAAATGTCACTCTTAAAGGGGACAGCGTCTCAATCAACAAGAAGACCAAAGTACTGATTGTCCCTCCTGCTTTCATCCATATCATCCAGACTGATAAACCTGTCTACAAACCTGGACAGACTGGTAAATATCCCTTTTTTTTTTTTTACCAGCAAGCTCAAATATTCTTGTAATGCTGAACCTCCAAAGTCAACCATCGTACACTCTCTTGTGATTGGAATCAATCAATTAACCATAAAACCTTTATATATAACTCCAGCATAAAAAAGTAAAGATGTAAAAAATGTTTTTTTATTTCTACTCATTTGGAGCGAGAATGTTCCCAAGCAAAAAAATACCAAAGAAAACCAGAGGAGAAAGAAAGGAACCTTGGAAAAACATAAGATGAAACAGAAAAGGAAAAATGAGGCAGACAAGAAGACATGGTAAGAAAAACACTGTGGTGAAAAAAAAGCTGTGAAGAGAAGCAGCGCTGTGCTCATGACACAAACAGAAGCTTGAAAAAAACAATGCAAATACGGACTAAATAAAACATTTTCTCATACTGCTGTCATAGCTAAGAAAATAATAACTATAAAATGAAATATGACACGCCCCCCCGCGAGTTTTTGGAACCGACGCTATCCTGGCTGTGACGTCACAACCAGAAATTGTGCAACAACTTAAGAGCATGTTTTGCATGAACGTAAAAAACTATTGCGACATCTTTTTTTTTTTTTTTTGTCTTGTCCAGCATCATAACAGCTGAATGGGAGTCAAGCTGCCTTTGAATGCTGAGCAAAATTGCTTTGGCAAGGGAAACTTCGTAATCCAAACGAGACTCCCTTGGCATTTGACTGCGTTTATTAGGATTTTTGTTGAACCACATTCCTTTTTTTTTTTTTTTGTCTTGTCCAGCATCATAACAGCTGAATGGGAGTCAAGCTGCCTTTAAATGCTGAGCAAAATTTCTTTGCCAAGGGAGATTTCATAATCCAAATGAGTCTCCCTTGACATTTGACTGTTTATTATGAATTTTGTTGCGCCACATTTCGATGCCGGACCTGACCTGCAAAGGGGACGGGTGGGGGGTGGGGGATATAAGAAAGGGTGCAGAAGAACCTCACAAACATATTTCAACCATATTATAAACAACCGTGATAATCAAGATTTCCGCAACAACCAGAACCGTCACAGAGCAAAATGAGCAAAAATACAGGGGAAAGAAGAAAATAATAATAATAATGATAATGTTAATATTCATGTACACACATATATATACATATACACACACACATATATCTACATGTATACATGCACATATACGTACACGCATACATACACATACTGTGCACATACATATCCATGCAGTACATACATACATACACACACATACAGTGTGCATATATATGTATACACACATACATACATACATATTTACTAATAATGATAAACATACAAGAAAAACAACGAGAAAAGAAACTATTGCGACATCTTGCAGAAAAGGCTACAACAGTTGGCACCTAGCTGGCGCATCGGAACAAGCCAGTTAGGAATTAGCCCTGCAGTAGCCGCCATGAGCAATAGGCTGGCTACTGTGGGGAATATTAGCAGGAGAAATGCAGATTGCCTTTTTTTTTAACCTGGTAAGACCAGACAGACTCTTTCCCAAGGTACAAAGTCTCGTGGGATTTGACTTTTTGTTTCCATCTACTGGACACATTTGTCCCACAAAGTTTGCTGACGTATCTGACGAGGGAAATGATACCAGGGTTTTCCCTTGGATTGTTGTAAGATGCGTTGTGTGGCAGGATTTCAAAAAATAAAAATACAAAAAATAAATTGTCGGTAATTATGTCAAGATTTGGGTCGTTTTCACAGGCTTGCACAACAAATGCATTAATTCACTTTAAACACCTTTCTCTCTGCCTTTTCTTCCTCTGTCAAGTGCCAAAAGATCCTGGTGCATCTAACGGGTGCATATTTTTCAAAATAAAGCGTAGTGAAACATTTCTATGATATGTCAAATTAATTGTGGTCAATATGTAAATAGGCTATATGTCACGGTTTCCGCTACATTTAGGTGATCGTGGTGGTGCGCCACTACACAATAAAAGCTGCCACACCTTGAAAACGGCTTTATAGTTATAAGACGTTCAACATTCCCTTTGTAACAGTTTGATTTGGCATAAGGCGATTAGTCATGCCTGTTGACTGGGGTGCATGGAGGACGTCATGTGATGCAGAGCGTGCTTGAAAATGTGCGAGTGTTTTCATTCATACACACGTTTGCTACGTACATGACTTCTTCCTCTTCCGTTTCGATGGGATTTATATTGAGTGTCGGACTACATCGAAAGTTACGTCCAAATTGAAGCCTTTCAAATTTATGGATGACAACTTTCTTGCAATAAAAAGCTTGTTGATTAAACCCCTCCTCATGGCTTTAATGGTATTTATGCAGCTGTTACCGTATGATGGATATTCATTCACTTCAATATCTATGTACAGATACAATTTCATTAAAATCTGATGGTGCAATCTTAATACTAAGATCAGAGACACGAATGCAGCATCAATTTAATATTAGTCATGTTTTTATCTGATAGAATTCATCACAAACTTGATATTAGTCAACCTGCTAATCCATCCATCCATCCATTTTCTATACCACTTTTCCTCATTAGGGTCACGGGTATGCTGGAGCCTATCCCATTCATTATTATTTCAACCAGAAGTGTTGGTTGCACTTCACTCAAATAAAATGTCAAGGCCATGAAATGTTGTTAACTGCATATCCATATTTAACTAATACCTGATTGTCTTACAAACAGCACCAGGAATCTATTCAACTTCACCTGCACTGTCAAGTATCCATTTATTTCAAGTATCTATTTATTTCTCAAACTGCTTGAATTTATGTCTAAAAGTTACTGAATCGTTTTGGATCGTGTCGTTCTAATTGAACCAATTTCGTTGTGGAATCGAACCGGCAACCACAAATCGTGCCATCAACCATGAAGCGATTGACTTTTTTTCTACTGACAGTAACTGGGCCTGACACGATAACTGATAAATCCATTAACCGAACAATTAAAAAGATCAAAGTTTGTCATTTTGCTGGCCTTGATTAATTAAAAATTAAATAATTATTAATTAATTCAATATTTGTTTTCCTATCTGCTTTTTGTCTTTACTGCACAGGCTGTTCATTTGGCTAGGCAATCGACTAAATCAGCGTTGATATTCTTAGTGGCCACTGAACGTGAGCATGAAGTCACGTACAGCAAAAGCCAGTATAAGGTGTGTGTGTGTGCGCGTGTGTGTCCGCGTTTTTTTCAGGTTGGCCGCTGACTTTGTGCAAGTTGTGTGTGAAATAGAGATAACAGCCACGGCTATCTCACAAAACACGTACGGAATGGAATGACATATGGTGGAAAAACTAAGCCAAATCCTCGCTGTCGCGAAACCCTAGCAGGGAAAAGCCAAGACGAGAAACAATAAATTATTGACTTACAGAGAATGAGATGTGTGTTCTGTGTTAAAAAAATATTTTCAGACAGTGTATATATTCTTCTACATGAGAATCCCCAAATTGGCAGAGCCATGATGCTAAATCGTGAATGTGTGCTCCAAGTGTGCCCCTTGTTCTACCCAACAACAAACATCCCCAAGGTCATTTGGGGATGACACACAAAGAGACGACGAACTCAAAGACATAAAACAAAGCAGTACTTTGTGAACTGCAATTTTTGTATGTCTCTTCATATGAAACTGTCCCCTTCCCATAAACAGAAGGTTTATTTCAAATATGATCTTTTTTTGGGGGGGGGGTCGTCATCATACTTCGGTACCCTCTAAATATGACAGTACGAAGAAAAACATGTTAGAGCAGGTAAGCGTTCAACTTTGGAGGTTCTGCTGCAGATCTGTTCAGATGTTTGCTCTGCTGATAATGTGCATTTATTAGGGGTGTAACGGTATGCCATCATCATGCACCTCAGATTTAAGATGACTGTTCATGACGATTCATTTTGGGTGGAGTGAGGAAACAAAATACCATACTTTGCTTTTGTGTAAACAGCTTTATTTGTTTTTTAAATGGTACAAAAAAGACACCGGACCGGAGGGTGTGTTCTAACTATCGTGGGATCACACTCCTCAGCCTTCCCGGTAAGGTCTATTTAAGGGTTCTGGAGAGGAGGATTCGCCGGATAGTTGAATCTCGGATTCAGGAGGAGCAGTGTGGTTTTCGTCCTGGTCGTGGAACTGTGGACCAACTCTATACTCTCGACAGGGTCCTGGAGGGTGCATGGGAGTTTTCCCAAGCAGTCTACATGTGTTTTGTGGACTTGGAGAAGGCATTCGACCGTGTTCCTCGGGGAATACTGTGGGGAGTGCTCCGAGAATATGGGTTATCGGACCACCTAAACCAGGCGGTTCATTCCCTGTATGACCGGTGTCAGAGTTTGGTTCTCATTGCCGGCAAGAAGTCGGACCAGTTACCAGTGAGGGTTGGACTCCGCCAGGGCTGCCCTTTGTCTGTTCACTACTTTCATGGACAGAATTTCTAGGCGCAGCCAGGGCGTTGAGGGGTTTCAGTTTGGTGGCCGCAGGATTCGATCTCTGCTTTTTGCAGATGATGTGGTCCTGTTGGCTTCATCGAGCAGTGACCTTCAACTCTCACTGGACCGGTTCGCAGCTGAGTGTGAAGCGGCTGGGAAGAGAATCAACACCTCCAAGTCCAAGTCCATGGTTCTCACCAGTCGGCAAGGAGTTCAATTTACGGGTCAGTTTACTTCCCTACCCTCACCTAGGGTCATGAGCATGAATTTCCTCCTCAACATAAGAGAGAGGGTGAGAAGCTTGTTTATCCAGGAAGAGGTCAGAGTAGTCACTGCTCCTTCACATGGAAAGGAGCAATCTGAGTTGGCTCGGCCATCTAGTCCGGTTCTCTCCTAGACTCCTCCGTTGTGCGGTGTTCTGCTGCATGCCCAGCTGGGTGAAGTCCCCGGGGCAGACCAAGGACATCCCAGAGGGGTTAAGTCTCACAGCTGGCCTGGGAAACTTTGGTGTCCCCCCTGTGGACTGTAGACCGGGAAGTCTGACCTTTCCAAATAAGACGGCTGCCAGACAAGCGAAAGAAAATGGATGGATGATGCTAGCTAATGTCTGGACAGCACTGGATTTGTTGACACGAGATGCCATAAAAACTTCCTGTCCTTCACTTTTAATGTCTACCGTGTTTCAAACTGGTACACTAACCAAATGTTTTGTTTTGAAAATTCAGATCACAAAAACACATACCGTTACACCGCTAATGTCTAGTTATGTCAATTGGAAGGCATGATGGTTCATTCTTAATGTTCTTTATTTCTATAAAGTCCACTTTCGAATAGTTTCCATGGATGCTGATTTTGTCCCTGTGGACCGTCTGGTAAGTTTTTTTGTTTTTCCATTGCTGTGTGGTGTGATTTCCATGCATGTCTTGTTGTTGTGGGGAGTGAGAGGTGGGAGGAAGGCTGTTCGTTGGTTTTTCAAGTGAACGTGGGTGTGTTGCGTTGAGCGAGCATCTGAATCAACACAGACTCTAGACCTTTTCTATTAGTAGCCATGATTACCTGACACCAAAGGTGGAATAAAAGTAATAATAATAAATAGATGAAAAGTGGTGCAGAATATTATGCCTCCAGCATTCACACAATTAAAAGACGTGGGTCAGTTACCAGTTTCAAGGTACATTATACCTTGGTAGGAAAAAAATCACAATTCCAAAACCATTAAACTTTTGGTCATACGGTTTCTATGACATGAAAGTGGAGGTTCACTATGAAGAAATACTTACAGTATACGTCCTGTGTTATTTCTCGCCGTCGGAACTGGGCTTTGATGTGTGCTGTTGCCATACTTTGGGCATAGATTGTAAAGGCGTTCACAGTTCAGATCACACCCTGGTTATTAATAGCGCTCCCATTTACTCACTTGAATTGCACTGTCACAATTGTCACTTTGCTCATCTTTTGCACATCTTTTCAACCATTAATGTGTCTGTGTATATGTACAGTGAGAGCTATTCTAACCAAGTCAAATTTCTTGTTTGCGTTGGCATACTTGACCAATGAAGCCCATTCTGATTCGGACTATATATTTGATACATGCACGCTATTTACGCTTATAATTCTAACTGTCCACCCGAAATGATATTTATTTTATCTATAAAAGTGTTGTAAAATCTTCTATCTGCTCTTGTGTGCCTTTTCTCAGGAGCACTTTAAATGTCAGACACATCAAAAAACTAAATTAAAGTTTACAGTTTTTTGTTTTTTTTACTGAATAAGACACCCGGAATGTACATAATAAAGAGTGTCGTATACAATATGAACTATGAAGGATAAAACATTGACTATTATATAAAGAGTATGGGAACATCCCTCCATTTTAACTTCCAAGAAAGTGCAGTGGGTAAGTACTTAGGTTGTATGCGTTTTTTGACTTGTGTTTGTTTGGCACTGTGGGTGAGGTAGTTGGAAGCCCGTCTCACAAGTCAAGTTGCCAGTTTGTAAATAAAAATCTTAAATACGTTGGAAGCAAAGGTGGGCCGAATGTGACCCATTCCTGGACTAGGCCACTTTATTCCCCCTTGGCCAGATTATATCCCATATTAAATGTACTTCATATTAATAACCACATACTAAAACAGAATACCTATAACAATATTGCAGAATTATACTCCACTGGGCCAGATAATACCTTTTATCATGCCTACATTTTAAAGTATAACAATATATAATACTAAAGTTTGCTGAGAATGTATGTTCAAACGGTTGGACGATTTGAAAACTACATATAAATAACACTTTTTAAAAGTTCTTTAGTGAACTCAAAGAAATCATCCCGTTTTTTTAGAACATACAATTCTAATTCAAACATTGGTATTGGATGTAATTGTTTGTTTGAAGTCGGATCATTTATTCTTATACAACTGTTGTTGGGTATTGCAATATGATGATGATGATAAGGATAGTAGTAATAATAGTACAGTACTAGTAATAACTATAATAGGAATAATAACACATTTGTCCAAAAAATAGGTGAAAGATATATTGAATTGGGGGTATAATCTGGCCGAGGCTGTTTTATAGCCCAAGGTATAAACTGGTGTAACAGGCCATAGTACCCAGACCAGAGTACTCTCGAGGTTAAAGTAGCCTAGGCCTGTTTATACCCAGAAGTATAGTATTTTTTTGATACCCTGGGGTAAAAAGCACACTTGCCCACTTTATTCCTTGTTGGCCAGATTATACTGCCCATAAAATATAAAGTACTTGATTTTAATAACCACATACTAAAAATGAATACCAATATCAACACTGGTATATTGGCTAACATTCTCAAGGTTAAATGTAGACTTCAGTTGTGTTCTGCAGATGTATACTCAATTGGGCCAGATTATACCTGCTGAAGTTTTAGAGTACACTGGTTCTGGTTGAGCAATGTGCAATGTGTCATGGAAGTTTGAAAAATGATCTCTAATGGATATTACGAATAAGGGGGTGGGAGTAAATAAGCTTGTCTTCTTCCCACTCCTTTTCGAGCCAAATTGTTCCTTGTATAGGTGGATGTTCTGTCCTGTGTATTTTGTGTGGCTCAGACAAGTCAATATACAGACAAAAATGAAGGCGTAAGATGACAAAAAACGGTGACATAAGAATATCGATAATAATAATAAATTGAGGACAATTGGTGTAGAATTTTATAGGTGTGAATGATCAGTCATTCACACAATAAATTCATGAACAATCTAAAAAGTAGGTGAAAGATACAGTATATTACATGGGGTGCAATCTGGCCCACAGGGGTATATTCTGGCCTATGATGTTTTATACTCCAAAGTATAAACCTGCTCAGGCCACATTATTCCCGTGTATAATTTGAGAAAACCATTTTTTTTGTAAAAAGATACAATTTATGCATAACTTTCACCTTGACACAAATATTCTTTGCTTGTGTGACAGCTCAATTATCTAAAGCACGACATAAGACGAAAATGTAATAAATCCTTTATTTTCAAATATAAGTCGCTGTTTTTATGACACTGTTCTGAAGCTTAAAATAGTGCTGGGGAGTTGTATCATCACCTCCGTCGCCCTCTCACGCATAAAAACGTAAGACGTATAAATGTACGTTTTTACAAATTAGTTTTTGGGAGTGAATGAGTTAATAACCAGGTTTCATTGTTTTTATTTATTGTGTTTGTTAGCGAGGGCAATGTCCTTCTATGGTGGTACACTTTTAATTGTGGCGTGCCACCACAGATAAATAAATGAATGGAAATCCCTGCAAACAAGGTAATCCTCCAATTAGTGTGCTTTGACAGCCCTGCGCCAAGGGGCGTATATGCACCATCATTTGGGATTTATATTTGCTGCATTGTCTTTATCTTCACTCTTTTTTGTCTTTTTCTCTTCTTTTTCAGTACACAGTAGTGGAGCTGCTGGTAAGAGTCACATTTTGAGTCCTTATAGAGAGCCACAGTGAAAGATTGTATACATGTTAACTAAATCATCTAAATGAGACTGTGGTTCAGTCGGTATCAGAATCAGAGAACCCACTGTATGAATCTGGAATGATTGATTACTTGATGATTAATGCAAACTGGTAACAGGATTTATCATGTTTTTCTCATCGTACAGTATGCTACAGAAAGTCAGGCCAAAACAATCAGTACTCCACTGATGATGGTTACTGGTTACTCATGTTTTTTTAAATTAACATGTGGCATTTTGCAAAAATAAACATAGATATGGCCCATGTAAGGACATTACCAAGAGGTTTTACTGTCATACTGACCATACAATGAAATAATCTTTTTTTAAATGAAATACACTATAAATAGGCATATTTTACACATAGTTGCAAATACTGATTAATTAATTTAAAAACTGATAAGTTCTAGTAATTATCAAACTATTTTGAATGTTTATGTAATGGTTAATGCACCAGTGTGACGTTTGTAATGAATGCCAAAATGTGATGTCAAATGTTATTCACAAACATTTTTTTAACAAAAACACCTGTATATTATCATTATCATTTACTTACATTTCTGAACAATTATTTTTGCAATTTAGTATTGAGGTAATGAAAAGTCATCTATAATATTATAGTAATATTGTAGTACTATGTTTGAAAAACGGCTGTTTAGTGGTTTCAGTTTATTTTTCAAATACAATTTTTGGTTTGAAGCAAGTATCAGAAAAAATGTATGAGAGTGGTGTAACCGTCTTGAAGCAAAACTGCACTTGAAAAAAAATTGCTCATCATCCACATTCCTTATGAAACATGACCACACGTCTTTCTGTTTTTGTGCTAACAATGCATGTAACGGAACACACATATTTCAACTATAAAACCCCCAAAAATGACCTGTACATAAACCAAGCTACATCAACATGTGTCACGTTCTGCACTTTTATTGGCATGACAGTTTGTTTAGTTTGTAGTTTTATGCCTGTGTTGTGTTTATTTCTGATTTTCGCACATTTTGCATGAGGAACTATTTCTTGTGTAGTAACGCAACGCCTCACGCCACTACCATCAGGCACTATATGCTCCATGTATCACAATCAACATCATGATGACTTACTCGATGGACAGTTGTCCGTCTGGTCCAGCTGGGGCATTTTTTCCAGTTAAATCTACTCGCCGTGTACACAACTCCTTTTCATTGATGATAACAATGTATGTCACTAAGTGCAGCAGAAACACTCACAACACAAGGCAGAAGCCTTGCCAGTCCAATCCTCGGCTACAGAAGCTAGTTGTTGGTACCTGGAATGTCACCTCTCTGGCGGGGAAGGAGCCTGAGCTGGTGCGTGAGGTGGAGAAATTCCGGCTAGATATAGCACAGCAAGAGCTTTGGAACCAGTCCTCTCGAGAGGGGTTGGACTTCATTCCACTCTGGTGTTGCCGGCAATGAGAGGCGACAGGCAGGGGTGGCAATTCTTGTTGGGCCCCGGCTCCAAGCCTGCACGTTGGAGCTTAACCAGGTAAACGTGAGGGTAGTTTCCCACCGCCTTCGGGTGGGGGGACGGGTCCTGACTACTGTTTGCGCTTATGCGCCAAACGGCAGTTCAGTATACCCGCCCTTTTTGGAGTCCTTAGAAGAAGTACTAGAGAGTGCTCCCTCGGGGGATTCCCTTCTTCTGCTGGGTGACGTCAATGCTCATGTTGGCAATGACAGTGAGACCTGGAGAGGTGTGATTGGAAGAAACGGCCCCCCTGATTTTAACCCGAGCTGTGTCTTGTTATTGGACTTCTGTGCTCGTCACGGATTGTCTATAACGAACACCATGTTCAAGCATAAGGGTGTCCACATGTGCACTTGGCACCAGGACACCCTGGGCCGCAGTTCGATGATTGACTTTTTGGTTGTGTCGTCGGACTTGCAACCACATGTTTTGGACACTCGGGCGAGGAGAGGGGCGGAGCTGTCAACTGAGTTGGTTCCGATGGTGGGGGAGAATGCCAGTCAGACCTAAGGACCCAAACACACTGTGAGGGTTTACTGGGAACGTCTGGCAGAGTCCCCTGTCAGAAGGAGTTTCAACTCCCACCTACGGGAGAGCTTTGACCATGTTCCGAGGGAGGCAGCGGACATTGAACCTGAGTGGGCGATGTTTCGTGCCTCCATTGTCGATGCAGCTGATCGGAGCTGTGGCCGTAAGGTGGTCGGTGCCAGTCGTGGCAGTAATCCCAGAACCCTTTTTTGTGGACGCCAGTGGTGAGGGATGTCGTCAAGCTGAAGAAAGAGTCCTATCAGGCTGTTTTGGCCCATGGTACTTTGGAGGAAGCTGACAGGTACCGGAAGGCTAAGCGGTCTGAAGCTCTGGCAGTCACTGAGGCAAAAACTCGGACATGGGAGGAGTTTGGAGAGGCCATGGAAAACGACTTCCGGATGGCTTCAAAGAGATTATGGACAACCATCCGCCGTCTCAGGAGGGGGAAGCAGTGCACAGTCAACACCATGTATGGTGGGGACGGTGTGCTGCTGAACTCGACTCGAGATGTTGTGGACCGGTGGAGGGAATACTTTGGAGACATCCTCAATCCCACCGACACGCCTTCCAACATGGAAGCAGTGCCTGGGAGCTCTGAGGCGGGTTCGCCTGTCTCTGGGGCAGAGGTCACTGAGGTGGTCAAAAAGCTCCTTGGTGGCAAGGCCCCGGGGGTGGATGAGATCTGACCGGAGTTCTTTAAGGCCCTGGATGCTGTGGGAGTGTCTTGGTTGACACGACTCTGCAGCATCGCGTGGACGTCGGGGTCGGTGCCCCTGGACTGGCAGACCAGGGTGGTGTTCCCGCTTTTCAAGAAGGGGGACCGGAGGGTGTGTTCTAACTATCGTGGGATCACACTCCTCAGCCTTCGTAAGGTCTATTCAGGGGTTCTGGAGAGGAGGATCCGTCTGATAGTCGAATCTCGGCTTCAGATGTAGCAGTGTGGTTTTCGTCCTGGTCGTGGAACTGTGGACCAACTCTATACTCTCGACAGGGTCCTTGAGGGTGCATGGGAGTTTGCCCAACCAGTTTACATGTGTTTTGTGGACTTGGAGAAGGCATTCGACCGTGTTCCTCGGGAAATACTGTGGGGAGTGCTCCGGGAATATGGGGAATCGGACCACCTAATTCAGGCGGTTCGTTCCCTGTATGACCGGTGTCAGAGTTTGTTTCACATTGCCGGCAATAAGTCGGACCCGTTTCCAGTGAGGGTTAGGCTCCGCCAGGGCTGCCCTTTGTCACCGATTCTGTTCACTACTTTCATGGACAGAATTTTTAGGCCCAGCTAGGGCGTTAAGGGGTTTCGGTTTGTTGGCCACAGGATTCGATCTCTGTTTGTTGCAGATGATGTGGTCCTGTTGGCTTCATCGAGCCGTGACTTTCAACTCTCACTGGATTGGTTCGCAGCTGAATGTGAAGCGGCTGGGATGAGAATACGCACCTCCAAGTCCGAGTCCATGGTTCTCGCCCCGGAAAGGGTGGAGTGCCATCTCCGGGTCGGGGATGAGGTCCTGCCCAAAGTGGAGGAGTTTAAGTACCTCGAGGTCTTGTTCACGAGTGATGGAAGGATCGAACGTGAGATGGACAGGCGGATTGGTCCAGCGTCTGCAGTGATGCGGACTCTGCACCAGTCTGTCGTGTTGAAGAGAGAGCTGAGCCAAAAGGCAAAGCTCTCAATTTACCGGTCGATCTACATTCCTACCCTCACCTATGGTCATGAGCTTTGGGTAGTGACCGAAATGACAAGATCGCGGGTACAAGCGGCCGAAATTAGTTTTTTCCGCAGGGTGGCTCGGGTCTCCCTTAGAGATAGGGTGAGAAGCACGGTCATCTGGGAGAGACTCGGAGTAGAACCGCTGCTCCTCTGTATTGAGGAGCCAGATGAGGTGGCTCGGGCACCTGGTTGAGAGGCCTCCCGAACGCCTTCCTAGGGAGGTGTTCAGGGCACGTCCAACCGGTAGGAGGCCTCCAGGAAGACCTAGGATACGTTGGAGAGACTATGTCTCCCAGCTGGTCTGGGAACGTCTCGGCATCCGCTGGGAAGAGCTGGACGAAGTGGCCGGGGAGAGGGAAGTTTGGGCTTCTCTGCTTAGGTTCCTGCCTCCGCAACCCGACCTCGGATAAGCGGAAGAAAATGGATGGACATATGTCCAAAAATAAGACTTTCACAAAGTCTGCCATGATTAGTGTTTGCAAAGAGACACGTGTTTTGCTGATAGCAGTAGTGTTAGTTCCTATCTGTGGGCTCAGTGAAATCAGTGCGCCCAGGGAATTTTTTTTTACTTTTTTTAAATTTTTGAAACGATAAAAAAATACAGTACAAGATAGTAAGTGTTACATGTTATCATGAATGTACCTCTAACTGCATGGTCACAACATGTGTATAAAACATTGTTAAAGGTTTTTGGATTGGCTTTGAAGTCGAAATATGTGTGTCCCATTAAGTTCATGCTAACTGCTTTTATATCTTTAGAACACACAGAAAAGGGAAATACATTCATTTATTGTGTTTCCATTTCACATAAGGGCTGTAAATGATAAGCAAACTTTCCTTGAAGATGATTCCAAGTGTGTTTAATCAATAAAGACTATCAAGTGTTCTGGAGAGTCAGGAGTTAGGCTTCATTAAGCGCACGTGTCTTTCATGTAGGATCCCAATTCCAATCGAATTTCCCAGTGGTTGAATAAGATTGTTGCTGCGGGCATCCTTGATCTTTCCCATCCCATGATTCCCGAGGCCACTCAAGGAACCTACGTCATTGTGGCCAATACCGACAAAGGAGAGACAATCTCACACAGCTTTGACATCAAGGAATATGGTCTGCCACCAAACTCGGTCAAGTAAACATTTCATTTGTTTTACAAAATCCTCACTTTTTCTTCAAGTTTTGCCAAAATATGAGGTCATGGTTCACCTTCCAAGTGTGATTACCATCCTGGACAAAGAAGCCTCTCTGAAGATTTGTGGGAAGTGAGTGTTTGTCCATACACACGCATACATACACAGCTTAGCCAACTGGACTGCAATCACTCCTTCACAGGTCCATTTAGTGGTGGTTCTTGCTGTACAAAACACCTCACCAATGGTTACATTTGGCAAACTTTTTATCACGCAATACTTCACTACCATGTAGACTATGTGACCGTAAGTGAAGTGCAAGTATTTTTTTAATTTGTTGACTGGAATTACATACTATTTGGGTCCTTTCCTGACTCCACTTCACAAACAGGATCAGAACACCTTCAACTATAAATCAGATTAGTGAGAGGTACAGATTCCTTCAAATAAACTAGTTACAAGTGCTGACAGCTGCTTGCAAGTGAGGCTAACTGGCTAACTACTGAAATTCTGCAATGCCAAACACAATGCAAAATGATACAAGTCCCGAAAATATGGATTCAGAAGAAGAAACAGGGCCAGCCCGGCTGTTGGATGAAAAGGATGATGTCTCAAATGAATTGTAAAATATTCTCGAGAGCAAGTATTTGCTTCTATTATCATGCATTGATATGAATGTTTGGCAGGGTGATATCAAGGCATTATTGAAAGATAATGCTGCCTTGCACACAGCAATTAGGGAGGTTAAAAACCCTATGGAAGAAAATAGACCATTATGGAATTATATCAACATTCTACTGGATGATATGAAAGCACTAGTTATAATGCTGCCTTGTGCACCACTCTTGAGCAAGAGTAAGAAGCAAATTGAAATCTCACTGAGAAAATTAAAACTATAATTGTGATTGATCAGAATGCATAAATGAATGATTTAGGCTCTACATTACACCTAGGTCAAAGAATGGGTAGTTCACAACAAAGAAACAGATGAAATGATTGTTCCTTCAAAAAAGCAACACATTTCCATCTTCTTACAATCAGTGAAGGTGGACATAGAAATCAATACTTGCAACCCACTGTATGACAGTAACAACACCACACTTGTCATCATCATTAAGTTCACCAACAGGGAATTCAAAACTGCACTGCTGTAACAGGGAAAGAACCTGAGAGGCACAAATGTCTACATGAATGACCATCTGACAAAAGGCAACGCTCACAGTACAAGACCTGAGGAAGCAGGGAAAGATACAAAGCACCAACAGCAAAATCTACATACCACAGACCACAGGATTTAATGACTACAGACCTGTGGCGCCTATGACTGTAGTCATGAAGTCTTTGTAGTGCTTGGTCCTCCCCCACCTCAAAACCATCACCGCCCCCCTCCTGGACCCGCTGCAGGTGCTTACAGATCCAACAGGTCTGTAGACGACGCAGTTAACCTGGCCCACTTTATCCTGCAATGTCTGGATTCCCCAGAACATACGTCAGGGTCATGTTTGTGGGCTTCACGTTGGCCTTAAACACCATCCCCCCTGCTCTGCTCCAGGACAAGCTCTGAAGCTCAAGATTCCTTACTCCATCTGCAGGTGAATTAACGACTTCCTGACGGACTAGAGGCAGCATGTGAGGCTGGGGAAGTCTGTCTCGAATACTGTGACTATCAACATCGGATCCCCCCAGGGCTGTGTTCTTTCCCTCTTGCTCTTATCCCTTTGCATCAACTGCTGCAATGCCAGCCATCAGTCTGTAAAATTGATTGAGTTTGTAGACGACACCACTCTCATCTCGGACAGTGATGAGTCTGCCTAGACTTCAAGAAAGTCTCAGCCACCCCTTCCACCCTCACTTAGACGGACTCTCCCATCTCCATTGTGGGCTCCTTCCGCTTCCTGAGCACCACTAGGACCTCATCAGAAAGGCCCAGCAGAGGATGTTTTTCCAGCAGCAGCTGAGAAAACTCAAGCTGTCTACCAAGATCCTGGTGCATTTCTACACAGCCATCATCGAGTCCATCCTCACTTCCTCCATCACCGTATGGTGCTCTGGGGCTACTGCCAGGTACAGACTGCAGCGCGCCGTGTGTGCTGCTGAGAAGGTGATTGGCTGCAGCCCCCCATCTCTCCAGTACCTGTATGCTTTCAGGACTCAGAGACATGCAGTCCGTATCAGAGGTGACCATTCTCACCCTGGACACAACCTGTTTGTCCCTCTCCACGCAGACAGTAGGCTATGCTCTATTTGGAGTTTAACCTCCCATGACAAAAACAGCTTCGTCTATCTACTATCAGACTCATGAGCACCAAAAAACACTGCCATACATACTTTACATACAAAACAATTTCCCTGAATGTACATTTTGCAGATATGTTTATTATATTGATCTTATATATTACATATATTATATATATCTTAAGGGTATATTGTTTAATTTTCTTTAACTTAATCCATTTTAACTCTGGATACAACTGTTAGTTGAACTTCATTTACAGGAGGTGTGGTTTTCATCCTGGTCGCGGATCACTGGGCCAACTCTGCACCCTTGCAAGGGTATTTAAGGGTACGTGGGAGTTTGCCCGACCGGCCTACATGTGCTTTGTGGAGTTGGAAAACGCATTTGACCGTATCCCTCATGTTGTCCCGTGGGGGGTGCTCTGGGAGTACGGGATTGGTGTTGCGCTATTACGTGCCATTAGGCCATTGTACAATCGAAGCAGGAGCCTGGTTTGCATGGCCAGAAGTAAGTCGAGCCTGTTTCTGGTGAACGTTGGCCTCCATCAAGGCTGCCCTTTGCCACCGATTCTGTTCATAACGCTCATGGACAGAATTTCTAGGCGCAGCCAATGCATCAAGGGAGTCCAGTTTGGTGGCCTTAGGATTTCGTCTCTGCTATTTGCAGACAATGTGTCCTGATGGCCTCATCAGGCTGTGACCTTCAGCGTTTACTGGAGCAGTTTGTGAGCAGAGTGTGAAGCTTTTGGGATGAGACTCAGCACTTCCAAATCTGAGGCCATGGTTCTCGTTCGGAAACGGTTGGATTGTACCTTCTAGGTTGGGATAACGGCCTTGCTCCAAGTGGAGGAGCTAGGGCGGCTGGACTCACCCTAAGAGATAGGGTGAGGAGCTCGGCCATCCGGGAGAAGGTCAGAGTAGAGTTGCTGCTCCTTCACATGGAGAGGAGCCAGTTCAGGTGGCTTGGGCATCCAGTCCGATAGCCTCCCGGACGCTTCCATGGTGAGGTTTTCCGGGCATGCCCAGCCAGTAGAAGACCCTGGGACATGCTGGAGGGAGTATGGCTTGGGACTGCCTAACATATGTGTTAGCAATTGATGTGATACAGAGAAGTTGTAGGAGGTTTGTTTTCACTTCCAAATATTGTATAAAAATTTGCTTGTCTATCTTTAGTTTGTGTCCTTGATGGTGTAAACATTTCCTCCTCCCTCTGGTGTGGTCTTATTCTCTTGTGATTTAAATGTTGGTAGGAGGGGCACCATGACACTCCTAAAAAAAACAGCTGACTCTGGTGATAGCCAATAAATGCCACATACAGTCCAGTGACAGTCTTGTCTTGTATTTACAGTATGGTTTTTTTACTCTTCCATCATGCATTTTTTTTTCCACCGATGCCACTTTTACTGCGGAAAATCACCTGTCATGAAATCTGTCCTCATCCTGAAAGCAAGAACTCATGAAATAAAGTAAATATAATTATATTTTTGGTTTTCTCTGTAGATACACTTACGGAAAACCAGTTATTGGGTCAGTCAATGCAGAGTTTTGTAGAAATGCTGTTCACTTTTACTGGCATTCAACTTCCCAAGAGAAAAACCTCTGCAAGACATACAAGCTGACAGTGAGTATTTGGCTGGGAATTACTCTTATTTCTATACACTCTTATTTCTATCTATTTGATTCTATGTTTAATTTTTTTTTGGGGGGGGGGTATATTGTTATTGGATGGAGTTTTACCTTGAACTTGAATCTTAAGTATTTGCATTTGGTCATCTTTCAGACAGATGCCAGTGGCTGTGCTTCACAAACGATCAACCTGAGCGACTTTGCGCTCAACAAGAACATGTACGAAGACACGTTTGTGGTTGATGCTGAGATGGAAGAGCATGGGACGGGTAGGCTGGTGGAAGGTTTTACTCTCCCCACCATTACTGTATGACTTGATGACTGATAGATGTACTCTGAAGTTGAGTCAAGATGTTTACAACGTTTACCTTCTTTTTTATAGGTGTGATTTTAAAAGGCAGCGGACAAACGAGCTTCCGCAGTTGTATGAGAACAGTCACTTTTGAAGATGTTTCTGAAGCGTACAAGCCAGGCATCCCATTTGAGGGAAAGGTACGTTGATACAGAAAAAATTTGCACTTTTCCATGTACAAGGTTGATCAACCTATTTGCAAAAAGCTTTCCTTTGTGAGATTTTGTTGTCATATGATGAAAAGAATGATTTGTATTATGCATGATGATATTCTCAACATTTGTACATCCTGTTGAAGATGTTCACAAGTGTTGATGGATGCATGCCATAATATTGAAGTATTGAAGGTGGGGATGCTCCGATCAGGATGTTAAGCGGCCAATTGCAATACAGTGAAATTGGTCGATAGCGATGCTGATCACATGGTTTAACTTGGGGTGTCACAAATTCTTGTGTCACAAGATCTTGTGTTGGCAGCGACCTGGAGAGGCGTAATTGGGATGAACGCCCCCCCTGATCTGAACCCAAGCAGCGTTTTGTTATAGGACTTCTGTGACTGTCACAGATTTTCCATAACGGACACCATCGTCAAGCATAAGGATGTGCAAAATGTGCACTTAGCACCAGGACATCCAGGGCTGTAGTTTAATGACTGACTCTGTGGTTGTGTCTTGGACTTGGGGCCACATGTTTTGGACACTCGGGTGAAGAGAAGGGCTGTGCTGTCAACCGATCACCACCTGGTGGTGAGTTGGCTCCGATAGTGGGTGAGGATGCCAGTCAGACGTGGCAGACCCAGATGCATTGTAAGGGACTTGGTGGGAACATCTGGCAGAGTCCCCTGTCAGAAGGCGTTTCGACCCCCCCACCTTTGGGAGAGCTTCGACCGTGTTCTGAGGGAGGCAGCGGACATCGAGTCCGAGTGGACCATGTTTTGTGCCTCCATTGTCGAAGCGGCTGACCAGAGCTGTGGCCGTAAGGTGGTCCGACTTTTTGTGGCGGTAATCTCAGAGCTCGTTGGTGGACAAGCTGAAGGAGTCCTATCGGGCCTTTTTGGCATATGGGACTCCGGAGGCTGCTGACAGTTGCTGCTCTGGCGGCCACTGAGGCAAAAACTTGGACATGGGAGCAGTCCGGAGAAGCCATGCAAAACGACTTCCCGACTTCCGTCTTCATAGAGATTCTGGACCACCATCCGCCGTCTCAGGAGGGGGAAGCGATGCACAGTGAATACTGTGTATGGTGGGGATGGTGTGTAGACTGGTGGAAGGAATACTTTGAAGACCTCCTCAATCCCATCGACACGTCTTCCTATGAGGAAGCAGTGCCTCGGGACTACGTGGCGGATTCTCCTATTTCTGGGGCTGAGGTTATTGAGGTGGATAAAAAACTCCTCTGTGGCAGGGCCCCGGAGGTGGATGAGATCTCTGAGTTCCTTTAAGTCCCTGGATGATGTGGATGTGTTTTGGTTGACACGACTCTGCAGCATAGTAAATCCTTGGGGTGTTACGAGACACTCAGATCACAAGACAAGACTATACAAGACAAGATCATTTGGGTCCTCTTCGACATGGCCTGAATACCTCCCCAGGGAGGTGTACGGGAGGCATCCCGACCAGATGCTCGAGCCACCTCTTCTGGCTCCTCATTGTGGAGGAGCAGTGGTTGTACCCTGAGCTTCTGCCGGATGACAGTGCTTTCTACATTATCTCAGAGTCTAGCCAAGCTCATTTTAGCCACATGTACTTGTGATCTTGTCTTTTCTGTGAGCACCCAAAAATCTGGATAGGGTAGCACCAATTCATTTGTTGATCTCATGTTTCATACTTCCCTCACTTGTGAATAAGACCCTGAAGTACTTAAACTCCTCCACTTGGAGCATGTTATCATCCCCGACCTGGAGATGGCCACCATCGTTCCCCACCCTCTGGCCTGGCTCCAGCAGGGGGACCCACTGACCCGATTTTCCGCAAGGGAAATCTTGGTTTCGGCATTTTTGTTGTCTGTTGAGCCACTCTTTGCTTGTTTTTTCCCTTAGGACCTGTATGTCATGGGTGACCAGGGCATAAAAGCACCTAACTCCTACAATCATTGGGACATCAAACTTCTCCACTACTATAAGGTGGTGGCTCAGGAAGGACAGGGTTAAGAGAAGATTTAAAAAACTTATTTTAAAACAAAGATTTGATACAGTGTACAAATGATGCAATTCGATTCAACAGTTATTTGTTGATGTAGACATTAATCTTACATTCTAAGATGGAAAAGCCAATTTGATAAAAATGACATTCTTACAGTATTTTGAAATGTGTAAAAAAAGCACATAAATCCTTAAGCATACTGTAAGGCAAGGGTCCACAACCACTAGGCTTTGGGAAATCTTCACGCACAAACATAAAAAAAAATTAAAAAAAAGATTTGTAAATAGCTATGTCAAAGGAACATCGGTTTTGAAAATTTGGTGAATTTTATTCTAGAAAAAATATACAGCTTCCCACTGTTTTTGCATGTTTGTTGTTTGTTCTGAGCTGGATAGGGAGACCTGGAAAAAGATCTGGACACGATTGGGGGGGAAAAAATAACTTTGTGTTTGTTTTTTCTTTTGTGTTTATTATTATTATATTAATTGCATGGAAAAACAGTCAATTACTCTGATGAATACAGGAAGTGTATTAGTAATTGATGGGATACAGAGAGGATGAAATCAGCTCGGCTACTTTCCACTGTGGAGTAAATTATAAAATGTAGCAAAATTATAAGATGAAGCATACAATTTAAACGGCATGCATGCTCGAGATACAATAAACCATAACAATAACCATCCAATTCCCAGGTGAAAATGACTGGTCCTGACCAAAAACCTGTGGCCAATGAACCTGTCTACATTTACGGCCCGAACTCTTTCAACTTAACACTCACCACAAACGTAAAAGGCGTGGCCTCATTTTCCCTCAGCACCTCCTTGTGGAAGGACAGGGTCACTCTTCAGGTTTGTACAACCATTGCTTGCAACAGCTGAAGAAATGGACATCTCAAAGATTGAGCCTTCTTTAAGATGAAATTCATGTAATGTTGTAGTTTGTGTGTACAAGGTTATGAAAGTAATGACTCTGATGCTTATTGTAGATGTGAAAATGTATATACTTTTACTAGTGGATAAGATTAAATGACGATGTTTGTTCGGTGTGTTTTTAGTAAAGGTAAAGGAATTATATTTGTAGTGTTTGATGAAGTTCGTAAGACCGGTTGAAAAATTGCAAGAACGTGCATTTTCCACTGTGGATATTTTTCCCACCTTTGCACCACCACACTGGTTGTTGACATTTGATCTGACATTTTGAATGTGCAATTTATTGCAAACAAGTATTTAAGTGAATTAGGCTGTTCATCTGCTCTAAAAGCCAACATGTTGGCAAAAATGTGGACTGAATGTGAATTAGTGTCATGATCTCTTGATGCCTGATGCACTGCTGGTAGGTTTAGATACAGTAAAACAGTCATATTGAAACGTCTTCAATCATCCTGAAGGTTACAGAACAAAAAAGACAAGTGGTAGACCTGAGAAATGTCACCGGTCCTGTGCCGCAGGATTCTATTGGGTCTCTGTCAAGACACGGGACCATTCTTGGTCTCAATGAATGGTACTGGTTACTGGTACAGAGTGGAGTCAAATAACCATCAGCTGCCGTCTGCCATAGAAGGCTGTTCAAAATAAAACACATCTTTAAAGGCCTCGTCTCCTTAAAGTCACAAAATTATCCATTTGGAATTTGCAGAAGAGTAAAATACATGGGACATTGAAAGGTGAAGCAAAGTTTTATTCTCTGATGAGAAAAAACTTAACCTTGCCGGTCCTAATGGCTTCCAATGTTGAAGAGAGCCAACCTTAGATGTTATCCACACTGCACAGTGGAGGGGTCCCATCTTGATCCTTCAATGGAACAATGGAGTTTCAGATTGTACGTGGCCGTCAAAAGGCAGCTGGCTATATGGAGTTGTTGCTGTGTGTTCCCTTGATCTGAAATCTTAAGTTTACAAAAATGGACACCAGTTCAAGACAATGGAACTGAAGCCATTTTGATCACTTAAAAAAAAAATATTTTATTTAACAACACCAACACTCCTGGCCAAGTGTCCTATACTGTGCATTAAAAAAAATTCGGAGGTCTGTTGCTAGGAGATGGACGATTTCCTTCAACGGAGTTGAGTTAAGGATTTAGGTTGTTATGCATGAATATAATAGTGATATTAATAATGGTAATGGCCACCATAAAGCAAGGAAATGATGCTTCTAATAGGACATCATACTGTATATAAGAAAAATATGTACTATACATGTGTGATATGAGGTATGCTATTCCTATTTTATTCTTAATATAATGCACTGTGATGCAATGACCATATTACATAATTGTGTGAATTTTCATGTCGATGTTAAATAAATAATCATAGAGTTAGTACATACTTCAAGGCGATTAATAAACACCCTGTTATCTTGACCTAAGGCCTGCTTACCCTTCTAACGCTTACCCTTCTAATGTAATGATATCTAATAGTACCCCAAACACAAGGTAACGTTCAAGTACCTCTTTCCTCATTCATGTACTGAGACAGAACCAATTCTTTGTATTTTGATTTAAATAGATGAAAAACAGTCTTCAAAGACACTTGAAGCAAGATACCTACTAACCTCCTGGGAACACTGGCATCAAGCAGGCCCGATCCCATTTTTCAGCTGATTTAATAAGAATGGGGCAGCCACTCATTTTTCAACATTTTATGTGCCTTAGGTAAGGAGATTTGGTGGTGGAATGAGTAGGTCCAGGATGTAGGGAGATGCAGTGTAAGGTGAACGTAAACGTGGCACTTGTATGCTAGGTTGGACAGCCAGTAGAGAGAGAAAGATCTATACAGGTTGGCAAGGCAGAGGGACAGAGATGGGAAGGACGTGCAGCAGGTTAGGGTGATGAAGGATAAGGATGGAAGGGTATTGACAGGTGCCAGTAGTGTCATGGGAAGATGGAAAGAGTACTTTGAAGAGTTGATGAATGAGGAAAATGAAAGAGAACGAAGAGTAGAAGAGGTGACTGTTGTGGACCAGGAAGTAGCAAAGATTAGTAAGGAAGAAGTGAGGAGGGCATTGAAGAGGATGAAGAATGGAAAGGCACTCGGTCCTGATGATATACCTGTGGAGGTATGGAAGTGTCTAGGAGAGGTGGCAATAGAGTTCCTGACTGGGTTGTTTAACAAGATCTTAGATAATTAGAAGATGCCTGAGGAATGGAGGAGAAGTGTGCTGGTGCCCATTTTTAAGAACAAGGGAGATGTGCAGAGTTGTGGCAACTGCAGAGCTGATGAGCCATACAATGAAGTTATGGGAAAGAGTAGTTGAAGCTAGACTAAGGGCAAACGTGAGCATTTGTGAGCAGCAGTACGGTTTTATGCCAAAAAAGAGTACAACAGATGCAGTATTTGCTTTGAGGATGTTAATAGAGAAGTACAGGGAATGTCAGAGGGAGCTGCATTGTGTTTTTGTAGATCTGGAGAAAGCTTATGACAGGGTGCCCAGAGAGGAACTGTGGTATTGTATGAGGAAGTCTGGAGTGGCAGAGAAGTATGTTAGAGCGGTGCAGGACATGTACAAGGACTGTAAGACAGTAGTGAGGTGTGCTGCAGGTGTGACAGAGGAGTTCCGAGTGAAGGTGGGACTCCATCAGGGATCAGCTCTGAGCCCCTTCTTGTTTGCTATGGTGATGGACAGGCTGACGGACGAGGTTAGACAGGAATCTCCATGAACTATGATGTTTGCAGATGACATTGTGATATGTAGTGAGAGCAGGGAAGAGGTGGAGGAGAAGCTTGAGGGGTGGAGGTTTGCCCTGGAAAGGAGAGGAATGAAGACGGAGTACATGTGTGTAAATGAGAGGGACTCAAGTGGAAGAGTGAGGTTCCAGGGAGAAGAGTTAAAGAAGGTGGAGGATTTGAAGTACTTAGGGTCAACAGTCCAGAGCAATGGAGAGTGTGGAAAAGAGGTGAAGAAGCTGGAATGGGTGGAGAAAAGTGTCGGGTGTGATAGAAGAGTTTCAGCTAAAATGAAAGGAAAGGTGTACAAAACTGTGGTGAGACCAGCCATGTTGTTTGGTTTAGAGACAGTGCCGCTGAGGAAAAGACAGGAGGCAGAGCTGGAGGTAGCAGAGATTAAGATGCTGAGGTTCTCTTTGGCTGTGACCAGGATGGACAGGATCAGGAATGAGCACATCAGAGGGACAGCACATGTTAGAGGTTTTGGAGATAAAGTTAGAAGGGCCTGACTGAGAAGGTTGGGACATGTCAGAGGAGAGATAGTGAATATGTTGGTAGAAGAATGCTGAGTTTTGAACGTCCAGGCAGGAGGCCTAGAGGAAGACCAAAGAGGAGGTTTATGGATGTAGAGAAAGAGGACATGAAGGTAGTTGGCGCAAGAGAAGAGGATACAGAAGACAGAGTTAGATGGAGGCAATTGATTGGCTGTGGCGACCCCTGAAGGGATACGCCCAAAGGAAAAGAAGACGAGCAGCCTATTTCACTTGTCTTTTTTTATTGCTTGTTTGCAATAATTTGCTCACTCACATTTTTTTTGTCTTACTCCTGTTTCTTCTTTTTGCATTTTGAAGCTCTGCTTCGAACCTCCTTAAAAACAAACAGTGCAAAATGTACATTCTTGCAATTTTCCAACTGGTCTTAAAATGTTCAGTGCATATTAAACAAACTGGAGGTGGTAGCTCCCATAGCAACCACACTGGTATTGGTGTCCATATGGTTTAAGGTTAAAATACATAAATGTATAAAATAGTTTAACTAGTACTTTAATCTTACATTTCTATCATTGTATCAAATATAAATGGTCTCTGCATTGACAAGTGCCTTGTTGTTCTTGTTATGAAAGGGAATATCCCTTTCTAATATGCAGAATATAATTTTGCCATCCATTACATACTTTTCTATACATGTTTGACTTGTGCTAACAGGCTAACTCCAGACTTTTGACAGACGACTTGTACGTTGCCGATATGCGTAAAGCAGAGTACCGGACAGCTTACCACGATGTTTCGGCCTTCTACTCCAAGAGCAACAGTTTTTTGAAGCTCATGCAGGTGAATGGGAGGATGGCCTGTGACAAAGATGCAACTGTACAGGCTCAGTACATAATTCAGGGACAGGAACTTAGCAAAGGACAGGAGCTTCTCCACTTTTTTTATCTGGTGAGTTCACTTGTCAGTATTTCCATGTCCTCAGACATACTGTTGAGAAATGTCACTTTTTCAGTTTCAATGTTATGCTCCACAGCCCTCCACTGCCGGACTGCGGGACATTTTTCATTGTGTGTTAGTATACATGTGAGAAAACACTCACACTTGTCTTTCCTTACTGTAGGTGATCTCCAAAGGAGCAATTGTCCAACATGGGAGTCTCCCAGTAGCTGTTGAAGTGGATGCTGGTAATCTCATTTCATTACAGATACTCTATATGCTGGCTATTCTATCCGTATTCTTCCAAATTATTAGTTCAAATGATTGAGATTTGCTCCTCCACCTGAAAAGGGAGAGTGACTTTAATCACTAGCTTTTGGCTTTTGGCATGGAAACATGCTGCACATTCAGGACATTCACAATAACAATTTCACATTCTTACATAGTTCTTACATAATTTCACTTTCGCTTTAGCACTTCAGCATTCACACACCGTTTCTACAGAATTACCTTCTCTAGTTGTGAAATGAAATTATATTTGTTGTATTTTGGCACTACAAATCGTCATCAACAAACTCCAAAATGAAACTACACCATGAACAGATGAGCCGGGCAGCTTCAGAGATACTATTCTCAGAAGATATTACTATTATTACCCGATAATGGTGCCAGATTGCTATTTGGAAGAGGATAAAATATATATTTTGTTCAAAAACAGTGCCTGTTTTTATGTACAAGTCTAACACAATAGGAATTGTACGTAAAAACAGGCACTGTTTAACACAACACAATAGGAATTTAAATACTATGTCAGTAATGTGAATATGATAACAAAGACATTTGGGTTTTTTGCCTTTTGATTGGCTGGCGACCGGTCCAGGGTGCACCTCGTCTTTCGCCCAAAGTCAGCTGGGATAAGCTCCAGCATACCCCCGCGCAACCCTAGTGAGGATAAGCAGCATAGAAAATGAATGAATGGACGGATGGACTAATAACTAAAAACAACCCAAAGATTTGTCCTTAAAATAATGGTCATGTTTTTGTTTTTTTACTGTATGCACATGGGTCATGGCCATTTATGGAGGCCATCACCACCAATTAATTGTTGGCCTGTAGATAATTTCTTTCTCATTTCATAATTGCACTTTTAAGACTTGTTGACAGTTGTTTATCATTGAAATTCGAATCAATTAGAAAATTTGCACTTAAAATTGAACTTTTTAAATGTTGACTATCATCCACAATCCTAATGTAAAACATGAACACATGTCTGTCTTTTCTAGTTCTAAAGATATAAAAACAGCCAAAAAACGGCAGCTAAATAATGCACGTACTGGGCACACCTATTCCGTCTAACCCTAACCCTTGTTTGTGAACGGGAAAGGCTTTTCAAGCTCTGGCTTCTTGGCACTATCGCTAGGCAAAAACTGCACGGCATTTGTTAACCGAGTAGACACGTGATGCCATAAACATTTCCTGTCGTCACTTTTATTGTGTACCCTGTGGGAAATCGGTAGACCACTGAAAATGTGCTTATGAACACATGTACCCGCACGGTGGCGGAGTGGTTAGCATGTTGGCCACACAGTCAGGAGATATGGAAGACCTGGGTTTGAATCTCAGTTGAACATCTCTTTGTTGAGTGTGGATGTTTTCCCTGGTTTCCCTGTATGCGGGTTTTTCCAGGTACTCCGCATTCCTCCCACATTCCAAAAACATGCATGTTATATAAACCCCTGGTTCCAGTCTTCAAAAGTAATACTGTTTTTCTACTATTTCTGCTTAAGTCACGTTTCTCCGTTTCATTTAACGTGTCACTCTTGCTGCAGTCAACAAAGGGGAGTTGTCCATTCCTCTCCATCAAATGAGCAGCCTGGCACCTTTTGCTCAGGTTGTAGTTTACACCTTGTTGCCCGGTGGAGAAGCTGTGGCAGACAGCCAGGACTTCCCCATCCAGCTTTGTCTCAAGAACAAGGTCAGTGAATACAAGACCTCTAAATACTAAATTGTAGATTAGTAATCTTGCTCTCTGCTCTCCAGGTTTCTCTCAAGTTCTCCACCCTCCAGGAGCTTCCAGCACAGACGACCACCCTAAAACTTCAAGCTGAACCTGGCTCTTTGTGCTCTGTCAGAGCCATTGACCAGAGCGTCCTGCTACTTCAGGCAGAGAAGGAACTTACTGTCAGTTATGTAAGGTCACCCCCATCTTCGCACCACCACACAAAGACACCATCACTTCCACCTGTACACCACCACATGAACACACCATTACCTCCACCTGTACACCAGCACACAAAGACACCATTACCTCCACCTGTACACCACCACACAAAGACACCATCACTTCCACCTGTGCACCACCACACAAAGACACCATTACCTCCACCTGTGCACCACCACACAAAGACACCATCACTTCCACCTGTGCACCACCACACAAAGACACCAACACCTCCACCTGTGCACCAGCACACAAAGACACCATCACTTACATCTTTGTACCACCTCAGAAAGACACAGTCACCTCCATCTTTGCACCACCACATAAAGACACCCTCACCTGTTCACCACCACATGAACACACCATCACCTCGATCTTTACACCACCACACAAAGACACCATCACTTACATGTTTGCACCATCACACGAAGACACCATCGCCTCCACCTTTGCACCACCACATGAAGACACCATCGCCTCCACCTTTGCACCACCACATGAAGACACCATCACTTACATGTTTGCACCATCACACGAAGACACCATCGCCTCCACCTTTGCACCATCACACGAAGACACCATCGCCTCCACCTTTGCACCACCACATGAAGACACCATCGCCTCCACCTTTGCACCACCACACAAAGACACCAACACCTCCACCTGTGCACCAGCACACAAAGACACCATCACTTACATCTTTGTACCACCTCAGAAAGACACAGTCACCTCCATCTTTGCACCACCACATAAAGACACCCTCACCTGTTCACCACCACATGAACACACCATCACCTCGATCTTTACACCACCACACAAAGACACCATCACTTACATGTTTGCACCATCACACGAAGACACCATCGCCTCCACCTTTGCACCACCACACGAAGACACCATCGCCTCCACCTTTGCACCACCACATGAAGACACCATCACTTACATGTTTGCACCATCACACGAAGACACCATCGCCTCCACCTTTGCACCATCACACGAAGACACCATCGCCTCCACCTTTGCACCACCACATGAAGACACCATCGCCTCCACCTTTGCACCACCACACAAAGACACCAACACCTCCACCTGTGCACCAGCACACAAAGACACCATCACTTACATCTTTGTACCACCTCAGAAAGACACAGTCACCTCCATCTTTGCACCACCACATGAAGACACCATCGCCTCCACCTTTGCACCACCACATGAAGACACCATCACTTACATCTTTGCACCACCACACGAAGACACCATCGCTTACATGTTTGCACCATCACACGAAGACACCATCGCCTCCACCTTTGCACCACCACATGAAGACACCATCGCCTCCACCTTTGCACCACCACATGAAGACACCATCACTTACATGTTTGCACCATCACACGAAGACACCATCACTTACATCTTTGCACCACCACACGAAGACACCATCGCCTCCACCTTTGCACCACCACACGAAGACACCATCGCCTCCACCTTTGCACCACCACACGAAGACACCATCGCCTCCACCTTTGCACCACCACACAAAGACACCATCACCTCGATCTTTTCACCACCACACAAAGACACCATCACTTACATGTTTGCACCATCACACGAAGACACCATCGCCTCCACCTTTGCACCACCACACAAAGACACCATCACCCCCATCTTTGCACCACCACGCGAAGACCCCATCATGTCCAGCTTTGCAACATCACATGAAGACAGCATCACTTTCTCTTTTGCATTACCAGTTTAAGACATCAGCTTTCCACCATCACTTGCTTTTGATTTAGTAAAATGTAGTTCTCTGATTTTCTTCCAGGTGGAACCGTAGTTGGATAGTTTTCATTTTTAAATGGGTACCTTTAGCTTGAAAATATGGAATCACTGGAGTTCCAAAATTAAAAGGAATTCCACGGGGAATTACTTGTATAAAGAGAATCAATAATGCAACAGTATACCAATGCAGTCAGATTCCTTTTCCATTAAGTTTGCAACTTTTTTTTAAAGCTGTTTTCTCTCTATTGTCTTTGTTTTTTCAATTTTGTCTTTGCTTTTTGTCATTGCATTTACCGGACTAGCAAAGCAAAGACAATACAATTCTGCCAAATGTGATTCCATTGGAATTGAAGCAAACAAGCAGCAAAGAATGCAAATAATAGTACAAAATAAATATTCATACTCCCAGTCCAGGGTGTACCCCTCCTCTCGCTCAAAAGTCAGCTGGGATAGGCTCCAGCATACCCCTGTAACTCTAGAGAGCAGCTAACTTCAGACATGTTAAAGGCAAAATGTATACACTTTTAGTTTCTACAGTGAGAACACAGCCTGGGTTGAGCAGAAAACCCAGTAAAGCCAAGAAAATCTTTGTCAGGGATCAAGGCTTTATGCCTTCTACAGTATGTTCTCTGATAGCAGGCTCACTGCACCATACTTGAAAGCCCTTCATGTAACCCTTGTTCTAGATAAACGCTAGACATTACCAGGACCATATACCTGTCACTATCAATATAAAAGTCTTGTTTTTTTAACTTTCTGGTGTCATTTGCCGTGAGTGACAGCATTAGAGAATCACCAAGAAGAACACAGGGTGCGAATCATTTAAAGCTAAAAGTGTATGTTTTTGTGCAGGTGTACAGTCAGCTGCCTCTGCAGAAGCTGTCGGGATACTCACATGAGATTGAAGATAATGAACCTTATCCGTGCCTCCCTGAGCCCATGCCAGAGTCTGATCCTGGCATTTTCAATGATGATGGGCGGGACAAGCGCTCTGTTTACTTTGGACCGACCAATGAAAAGAATGACGTCTACAGCATATTTAAAGTAAGACCTGGGTAGTTATCAACACCGATTGCTTTCCCACACACAATACAGAGATGGATCGGCTGGATCTTAAGGAGGTTGTAAGTAGAGCTTTAAAATGCAAAAAAAAAAAAGAAAAAAATTTCAAAAAAGGGTAATAAGTAGCTGTGCTATTTTTGTTAATCAGCTGAAAAATGAGTTTGGGTATGGTTGATGCCAGTTTTTTCAGGAGGCCGGAGGGAATGTTGCTCCAGATGATGAAGATAGCTTCACATCCACTGTCCCTTGCCATCCATCACCCAAGTTCTCAATGGGATTTTGATCAGGGTATGCAGTATGGTCCAAAAGGGTAAGCTTATTCTTCTGGAAGAACTCCTTTGTCATACAGGCATTGTGAAGTCCATTCAGTCCACACAGATGAGGGCCTTCAGTCATAAGGGATGCTCCCTGCAACAACATCTCTGCTTGTCATGGCAGTATTGTTGGAAGCCATTATCACCATTCCATTCCATTTTCTTCTGCTTATCCGGGTCCGCGTCGCGGGGGCAGCAGTCTCAGTAGGGAAGTTCAGACTTCCCGGTCTCCGGCGACCTCCTCCAGCTCCACCGGGAGGACACCAAGGCGTTCCCAGGCCAGCTGTGAGACATAGTCCCTCCAGCGTGTCCTAGGTCTTCCTCGGGGCCTTCTCCCGGCTGGGGATGCCCGAAACACCTCAGCAGGGAGGCGCCCGGGAGGCATCCGGACTAGATGCCCGAGCCACCTCAACTGGCTCCTCTCCATGTGAAGGAGCAGCGGCTCTACTCTGAGTTCCTCCCGGATGGCCGAGCTCCTCACCCTATCTCTTAGGGTGAGTCCAGCCACCCTACGAAGGAAACTCATTTCCGCCGCTTGTATCCGGGATCTCGTTCTTTCGGTCATGACCCATAACTCATGACCATAGGTGAGGGTGGGAACGTAGATGGATCGGTAAACAGAGAGCTTTGCCTTCCGGCTCAGCTCTTGCTTCCCCACGACGGTCCGGTACAGCGACCGCATTACTGCGGACGTTGCACCGATCCGTCTGTTGACCTCACGCTCCAACCTTCCCTCACTCGTGTACAATACCCAGAGATACTTGAACTCCTCCACTCCTTCCAACTGAGAACCATAGCCTGAGTCTCATCCCAGAAGCTTCACACTCCGCTCCAAACTACTCCAGTAAACGCTGAAGGTCACAGCCTGATGAGGCCATAAGGACCACATCGTCTGCAAATAGCAGAGACAAGATCCTAAGGTCACCAAGCTGGACTCCCTCAACGCCTTGACTGCACCTAGAAATTCTGTCCATGAAGGTTATAAACAGAATCGGTGACAAAGGGCAGCCTTGGCGGAGGCCAACGTTCACCGGAAACAAGCTCAACTTACTGCTGGCAATGTGAACCAGGCTCCTGCTTCGATTGTACAAGGACCGAATAGCACGTAGTAGCGTGCCACCAATCCCGTACTCTCGGAGCACCCCCCGCAGGACACCACGAGGGACACGGTCAAATGCCTTTTCCAAGTCTACAAAGCACATGTAGACCGGTTGGGCAAACTCCCACATACCCTCGAGTACCCTTGCAAGAGTGTAGAGCTGGTCCGGTGTTCCGTGACCGGGACGGAAACCACATTGCAACTCCTGTAACCGAGTTTCGACTAACGGTCGTGCCCTTCTCTCCAGCACCCTGGAGTAGACTTTCCCAGGGAGGCTGAGGAGTGTGATCCCCCTATAGTTGGAAAACACCCTCCGGTCACCCTTTTTAAAAATGATCATCACGTTATCCATCATCATCATTCCATGTTTGTTTGGCTCCTGCAAATTTCAAACGGACAATTTTGTGGCTTTGAAGGAGCCAAGAAGTTTTTTCTTTTTAAAAGCTACCTTCAACTTCTTCGCTTGGCCCCAGTAACAACATTTATTGTGGCTGAGTATGGTCTTGTGTCTACACAGACAGCCAATGGGATCCTCCGGCTCAGGGCCACTGGCATTTCTTTGGGTTTACCTCTTGACTTTTTTGTTCACAACCCCACGATGACGGTCTTACTGCATCCAACCCCAGCAGCAATGGCGCTAGGAGAGGCATTGATTATGAGGCTGAACAAGCCCACCACGTTCGAAGAGAGAAAGCTTGTTTGCCTCTGCCATCACAGGATCATGAGAGTGTGAATACGTGACACTAAATCACAACCACATTTGTGGCAACATTTTGGCTTCTAGAGGCTGTGCTCTCAAAATATGTATATATTTATTTATAATATTTATATATTTATGTTTCGGGTTAATGCGTGCTATTCTAAAAAAAAATTTGTCTCACTCCCATTTCTTCTTTTTGCATTTTGAAGCACTATGCAGAACCTCCTTAAGATCCAACAGGAAAATATGCATTCTTGCAATTTTTCAACTGCTCTTAAAATGTTTTCAGTGTACATAATTTGTACTATTTTTTCAAATTCCACCCATGCATCCATATTTTTAAGATGAAATTTTGTATTCATTGTTTTGCTATAGCATGTGTCCTCATTACAATAACAATATTGTAGCATTACAATACAATTTCCCGTGTGGCTGTCGGCCGAAAGTGATTGTTTAATCAATGATTTATTGTCTATGTCCTAATGAAATATGAATCAAATTGTACCGTTTTTGTGCCCCAATAATGTAATGTTAGAAGAAACACCGCAGCTGCTGGGTTTGGGTTACTTTTGAAGAATGGTTTGTGACTTGCCAATCCTTTGCTTTCTCTCTCACAGAAAATTGGAGTCAAACTGGTGACAAATTCGGATGTGAAAAAACCTTATGATTGTCTTGAGAGCCGATTTGCATATTATGATGGTATGTTTATTAAGTGTACCTCTCATATTGTCTTAACTTTGGTTTTATAGCGAGCGGAAGGTAGAAAACAGTATTTGCTCTTTGGCTCAGAGTTAAAAAGGAAGATAGCAAAAAGGTTGTGTCGAGTTCCTCTAAAGGGCTGCTTTCCGTCTTCCCAGAAGATGTCTTAGATTCTCCTGTTTCCATGGCCTTCAACGTGATGCCTGGATCAGTTCAGAAAAACAAAGAGGAGAAGAAGGAGACCGTTAGGACATTCTTCCCAGAGACCTGGATCTGGGACCTCGTTGCTGTTGGGTAAAAATCTGGAAAATATTTCTCTTTTATTTGACTCTTACACCGACATTGATTTATTCATTGACTTTCGCGTCCATGCTTTTGAGCTTCACGTTCAATGTCTGTCCATTTGCCCCCTGTCCAGAGACACGGGTTCCGTCAGTGTGGAGAAGACGGTACCAGACACCATCACCAAGTGGACCGCTGGAGCGTTCTGTGTGTCTTCTGTGGGCTTTGGCGTGTCAGCCAACACCGTACTGACGGCATTCCAGCCCTTCTTTGTCAGTCTCACGCTGCCCTACTCTGTCATTCGAGGAGAAGTGTTTACTCTCAAAGCAACGGTCTTCAACTATCTCTCCAAATGCATCATGGTAACTGGAAATGCTAATGTAACCACACTATATTACACTAGGCTGCTCCGATCAATCAGCACCCAATCAGTATTGGCCAATTTTGGTGAAAATGCAGAGATCGGCAAATGCCAATAATAGCCTTTCCACGCTGATCACAACCCAGATCACCTTGTACCATTGCTGCCTATAGAGATCCCTGCGTCAAAGTGCAGAACTAACCAAAGTTATGTTGTATGGAGATGCACACGTCCTTCGCCAGCTCTGAACCAGCAGGGAAACACGGTTGGGCAGGTCTTCAACCGACTTGCTCTTAAAAGACGCTTCTTTACTTATTTGTGGATTTCAGAAAGTTGGACATCCTGCTCTTTGGGCTATGATGAAGAAATACACCATGAACCAATAACTCATTCACACCATCAGACAGCAGTGCGGAACTTACAACCCTTGGAGAGTTGTTATGAACCACAGTTGTGGTACGATAGGGCCCTATGAAAAACAAATCACCTTGGTGCCCTGTGTTTTTATTTTTTAATTATTGCCTATTTTTGGGCCTGCTGGCAGTCAGGGGACCTTGGAATTGTCCTAACTCCACACTTATACGGCACCCCTGGCCTCATAAATAAATTGATTGCACTCATGCATGATTGAAGACCAATATGGAGACACAAATACATAATTATGTCTTTAGTATGTCTACTCTATTGGGTAATAGGAATGTAAAGGTGGCAATAGGGATGTTATTTCTTGTCTGGAGGGCTGTAATTATGTTAACACACGTATTTAGAAGGTCCTAAACAGGTTTTCCACGCTTTAACTACCAAAGTATTTATTCCTAAAGAGTCTGACTTGGCAGGAAGTCACTTATCATGGTCGGGTCTGTAACAATTAATCGACATAAAACGAGGGATTTAAGTATTCTTGTTTATTTTATGATTTGTTGACAATTCATCACCAATTCACAAGCAAACCAAAATTGCCCAGTGACGCATGTCATCCTTCCCAGTTTGTACTGTTCTACTGGGTCATACGTGATTATACTGGTTTAAAGGTATAAAAAAGTGAGCATGTTTGATGTATGTTTTCAGGTTAAAGTTACACTGGAGGATTCAGAGCAGTACGCTGTCAGGATGTGTGATGGATGCCAATACAGTGTGTGTCTGTGCAGTGATGAGAGCAGAACTTTTTCTTGGATTGTCACTCCAAGCGCCCTTGGTAATCATGAACTCATCCGTTTGCTACGTAATCAATGTCGACATTATCAATGAGCTTTCAGGTTGTACGATCATGGCATGCCAATGTTTTTGGCCATAACTGTGGCTTGCTTAAACACAATGAAGTGTGTTTGTATCAGTTTTTTCCATTCCATTACGCTTGTCAAGACCGATGTGGTACCAATAACCGATCATTTTTTAAATATTTACTTTTGAAATTGATATATCTGTAGTTTGTGCACATCTGGAAGTAAGAAGGACTAATACACATTTGGAGTTGACCAGTTACACTTGTTGATTTGGCCTAATCAAATTTCATGACATTACTACTACCACATCCCTGCTATCAGGAGAACCAGAGGATAAAGCAGAGGGAGCAGAGTGCACATATTCGGACACATGCTCCGAGCAGCTGTTGTGCCGCCACAGAGGTCAAACATTTGCACTTTTCAAACGCAGTGCTGGCATTTCAGGTGGCTGATAAGGTTTTTTGTGTGCTTCATGATTTTTTCCCTCATTGCAGAGCTTTTGGTAGACCAATGACGCAAATTGTGAGCTCATGGAAAGTTAAAACGGGCTGTTAATATCACAGGCAGGAGAAAAAAGAAGCACTTGATTTGCTCACCCGCACAGTACCGGTTGTCTCGCATCATTACTGTTTTTTTTTATTGTTGGTTATTGGCTATTTTGTAATTTTATCGAATTTATTGGTATGACGTCATAATTCCCTCATATCGGCCTGATATCATGCACCCTCTACTTTGTATTGTACAATGTTGTAAAAGGAGACAGGAGTTTCCATCTTCTGGAGGTTGCAAAAATTCATATGTGTAAAAATGTACATGAAAATGAAAAACACCAGATCAAAAAATATATAATAACATCATTATAGCTGCCAAGCCCATACAGTCACCCCAACTACAACTTAACAGTGGGAGAGCTTGACCGCCATTCATTTAGAATGAAGGTCAAGCTCGTATTCGTATCAGTCACAAACTTGCAAGCCAGTCTGCAAATTAGTTGAAGAAATTTATGAAAGAAGTAGCATATTGTGTACGAGTTGTGACATTGTAGCGTAATACTGCAAAGGAAGCTTATTTTACCAGCATACCATATCAATTCAGTATTTCAGAAAAACTGACGTTGGATGCTGTCAAGTTATAACAAACGGATAATGGATCGGTATGTGGAGCAGCAGCTGGCCTGGAAAAACAGCTGGGATGAGGACGAGGCTCAGATGAATGTCAGATTGTGCTGCTCAGACTCTCTTGGAGGCGTGCTGACAATCACTTGTACTAACACGTCAGGTAGCATCACTGATGAAACACTTGGAAACCTCTCCCTCAGAGGCTGATCTGTACGGTGCCTTTGTGAGAACAATTTTGGATGTGAAGGAGAGAAGGGGGGTGTCTTATAAGGCAACAAATGGGGATTATTAATGAAAGCTAATAGGACAGGAATCTGGCCAACACAGAAGAGGGGGAGATAAATCCGAAGAATAAATTGGATCCGAAAGCAATGAATAAAAATACCCTTGCTGTCAGAATGAGAGTGTTTTCTTGCACACAGGTAAGGTCAATGTGATGGTCAGCGCTGAGGCTGTGAAGACAAACGAAACGTGTGGAAATGAGGTGGTGGCTGTGCCCGACGTGGGCCGCATTGACACTGTTGTCCGCACCCTAATGGTGGAGGTCAGTACCTGTCACAAGCAGCACACAGAACACTGTCATGGGCAATGTACAAGTAATTATTTTGTACAGTATATTAATAACTGTTCACTGCTGTTAGTTACACTACTTTGGTCAAAAGCACATCACATTCATACATACAGTGCTCAAAAAAATTAGAGGAACACTTTTTAATCCGAGTATAGTAACCTATCAGTCAAACTTCTGGGCTATTGATGTGGTGAGTTAAGTAGCAGAGGGGGTTGTTCATCAGTTTCAGCTGAAATCAACATCAGGTGCATCAGAGGGGCAACAATGAGACAGTCCCCAAAACAAGAATGCCTTCCCAGGTTGAGGTCTCTGACTCCTCATCTCTTTTGGTGGATTTTTTACTGACTGACTTTCTATTGCTGTAGTTTTTCATTTGGCTTGGATCAACATCTCTGTTGATAGCATGGTCCGCTACATGGACGCTACAGAGGTGGCACAAGTAGTCCAACTCCCCCAGGATGGCACATCAATACGTACCGTTGCACAGTCTCAAGAGCATGGAGGAGATTCCAGGAGACAGGTAGTTACTTCTGGAGAGCTGGACAGGGCCGTAAAAGGTCCTTAAACCCTCAGCAGGTTCAGTATCTGCTCCCTTGTGCAAGGAGGAACAGGATGAGCACTGCCAGCGCCTTACAAAATGATTTCCAGCAGGCCACTGGTGTGAATGTTTCTGACCAAACAATCAGAAACAGGCTCCATGAGGATGGCCTGAGGGCCTGACGTCCTGTAGTGGGCCCTGTGCTCACTGCCTAGCACCGTAGAGCTCGATTGGCATTTGCCATAGACCACCAGAATTGGCAACTACGCCACTGACGTCCTGTGCTCCTCACCGATGAGAGCAAGTTCAACCTGAGCACATGCGACAGACGTGAAAGGGTCTGGAGATGCCGTGGAGAACGTTATCCTGCCTGCAACATCATTCAGCATGACCGGTTTGGTGGTGGGTCAGTGATGGTCTGTGAGGCATATCCCTGGAAGGACGCACAGAACTCTACAGGTTAGATAATGGGACCCTGACTGCTATTAGGTATCGGGATGAAATCCTTGGACCCAGTGTCAGAACCTATGCTGGTGCAGTGGGACCTGAGGTTCTCCTGGTCCCATGACAATGCCCGACCTCATGTGGCTAGAGTATGCAGGCAGTTCCTGGAGGATGAAGGAATTGATACCATTGACTGGCCCTCACGTTCACCTGATCTAAACCCAATAGAACACCTCTGGGACATTATGTTTAGGTCCATCCGGCGCCGCCAGGTTGCTCCTCACACTGTCCAGGAGCTCAGTGATGGCCTGGTCCAGATCTGGGAGGAGATCCCCCAGGACGTTGTCAGGCATGCGTACAAGCACGTGGGGGCACACAAACTACTGACAATCATTTGGAGTATATTATTTATTACATTTTCTTCTCATAGTCTTTTCTTCTTCTTGTTACAGTTCAGAAATACACTCCAAGTACTTAAAATTAGGGAGTTGCTTTTCTATCACCCAGTATATATATCTATATGTATATATATATGAACATATATACTGTATGTGTGTGGAGATATAATATTATATATATATATAATCATATATCAGGGCAACCTGTGCTGCAGTAATTCAGGTAAAAGCAAATATTGAGTGTAATACTTGTTCATACTTTTCAGTTGGCCAACATTTCTAAAATCTTTTTTTATTGGTCATAAATAATGTTCAAATTTTCTGATACTGAATTCTGAACTTGGGATTATCATTAGTTTTCAGTTCTAATCATCAAAATGAAAAGAAATAAAGATTTGATATATCAGTCTCTGTGTTCTCAATGTATATAATATAAAGTTTCACATTTAGAATGAAATTCCTGAAATAAGTTTTGGTCATCTTGTAATTTATTGAGCAGCACCTTTATAGAAAATACAGTTGAAATGAGCCTTATGATTGGCTGGTGACCAGTCCAGGGTGTACCCCACCTCTGGATAGGCTCCAGCATACCCTAGTGAGTAAAGTGGCATATAAAATGGATGGATGAACAATTTTGAACTTATTGATTTGACCTTGGGGGGCAATAGGTGCATGTAGTGATAGCTAGCTTTAGTTTCATTCCTATTGATCCACTGTTCAGTTTTTGTGGTTTTTTTCCACTCAGGCGGAAGGAACGCCTAGGTCTGTCGCTCACAACATACTCCTCTGTCCTGCAGGTGAGCCATCGCAGCATCTTCCTATCTTTTCTATGTTTGATATCATACTTACCAAGGGTAACCATTGGATACTTGGAAGACAAAGCTCAAGAGTGTAAACCAATCCCATGATTGTGCTAACGGGCTGTAAATATAAAACCAGCATGGGACTTTGTGCATATCCTTACAGTATTCGAAGGATCACGCCTATGCCTCTGTAAAGGTGGAAATGTTTTTTTGACTGAGAGAGTCACTGGATATACAGTCCTGCAGTGATTCCTCATTTATGGTGGTAACTGGTTTAAGACCCGACTATAAGTGAATTTCCGCCAGGTAGGAATCCTTATTAATTGGAATATTTTGGTAGTTCCAGCATAGAACATGCAAACTCCAGGCAGAGATGCCCAACGGAGATCCGAACCCTGGTCTTCCAGGTGTCCTGACTGTGTGGCTAAGATGTGGTTAGCGTTTTGGCTCAGGCCAGGAGCCCAGTCCCCAAAAAGAGAGTGACGGCGCAATATTGTGTCATTTTTGCATTTTACCAACGGAGGGCTCAACTGTGGCAGACACTAAACCGCCCCTCCTGAACAAATGGCAGCCTAAAACATTGGCAAAAGTTGGCAGAGCATGAATGCAACATGGCAGGGGTAGCTTAGGTTAGCAGAGATGCTAGTGCAATTGTGTGTGTGCGACTCGGGCTGGATTGGTATATTTTCACCATGTTCTGTTGTATTGCTCTTTGCAAAAAGCATTTTCCAACGTCAGATGACAAGTGAAGGTTCCAGGGAAAAAAAACACTTTTTTATTTTGCACTCAGCTTGTCATAAATGTCAGTTCCAACACTCAGAACACAATTCTGGCCTTCAAAATAAGAGTGCTATTTAACTGTGTAAACAAAATAAGTGTCCTAAAAATATCTTACATGTGCACTGGAATTGTATCCACGACTACATCTTCCTTATTCACGAGCACAGGCATTACCCTTTTTGTAGCAATATGTGGGAGACCGACACCCCTTAGGAAAAGATACCCAAGCTACGTCCATGGCAAAGTTGATGTAGTCCATGGTGTAGGCGACCATTTCTTTCACTTTAAGGGGCCTGCAATGCAACCAAGTGGTCTCAGTCTATCATAGTCTGTTCAGCCGCAGGGTACCACTTCCTGAATGAGCATGTGGGTATTAACTTGCTTACTTTAGGTGCATAATGGGGTTTGAGCAGGACCAGTTTTTGGTCTGCCTTCCGCAGTGCAGGCAGGGGGGGGGCACTGTTTGAGCATACGTTAGACCTACAGTCCACCTAGTGTTTTGACAATGATGGAAGTCTCTAGTGATCAAGACGAGAGCTTTACGGTGCTTTGTCTGTAGTTTATTTGTTGCGCATTAGGTGAGTGAATGTAGACTGAGAGCCAGGATTTGGATCTTTCTGCTGCGGATGCACATCTGCAGTCACATGCACAGGAGGACACCATCGTTTGTTCACCTCCTTTGCACTTTCCAACGGCTCCGTCTGCTCTGACTGTGCTGAAGTCCGCTAGCTGCGTCAACCTCTGGGACACGAGCTGTTAACCATGATTCCGTAAAGCGGAATAAGCTGCACTTTCTGAAGGTTTTGAAGTTCTTTGTCAGCGCACACAGCTCGTTTATCTTGTTAGTCAATTGATGTTTCCTTTTGCTTAGATCTCATAGCTCCAGCTATGAAGCCTCGATACGGATACAAATACATTCACCAAACAGATGGAAGGTTCTTATTCTGCACGTGGTAATTTTGGGGTTTTTTGGTTGCCAGAAGGACCAGTGGAGAAGAATATCTCTCTTCTCGTGCCCGAGATGTTTGTGGTGGGATCTACCTGGGCCACGGTCTCTGTATTGGGTAAGTAAGAACTGTTGACGATGATGATTATGATCATACAAGTTGACAAGTTGGCTATGTGTGAAGGTGACCTGATGGGCCGGGCGATTAAGAACCTGGACCAACTCCTGGCGATGCCATACGGCTGTGGGGAGCAGAACATGCTGCTTTTTGCTCCCAACATCTTTATCCTCAACTACCTGAAGAGCACAGGACAACTGACTGCTGAGATCCAGAACAGAGCAACACGATTCCTAGAGAGCGGTGAGTCTCATTCCCAACCATGAATATACCAAAACACATATCGTCCTTTTTTCCAAGACTGAAATGCCGCAAGAGCTGTTGATATGATTTGTTATTATGTGGTCAGGGTACCAGAGGGAGCTCACTTACAAACATGACGACGGTTCCTACAGCGCCTTTGGAAAGAGCGACAAGTCTGGCAACACCTGGTCAGTAGAAAGTGGATGTTGAGAACTTTCAATATGTCCTGGCTATAAGTGGCATTGGGTGGTACACTGTTTATGATGGAGCTATCATAAGAGCATTTGTTTTACAAGTCTCATGGCGGCGCTGAAATAAGTCACACTTTTTCTATATAAGGTACAAGAAAACGCTGCAGTATCAATACAATGATTACCTGTCTCTATGAAACGTACTTCCACATCTGCTTGTCAGGTCTAAAGAAGACACTTATTAATGACACGGATTCATCATTGATTTACCGTCCCAAAAGTAAGTATCTGGTGTAACTGTCAACAGCAAGACTGCTGATGCAACACATTCAAAGTACTCTATGCGGCTTAATTTGATGCAAGAGGAAAGATGCCAGCCGCTCACGCAGTGTTTTTGTCTCCAGCAGAGGACAGCCTAATAATGGACTTTATCCAACCAGCGCCAGCAAACCTTCACATTTGCTTTCATGGCCATAAAGCACAGTGCCCGGGGGAAGGGGGGTGGGTGTTGGGCAGCTCTGGGTGAGGATGTTTGTGGAAAGTAAGACTCAAGTGTCCAATCACATGACTAACGCTACACAACGGTGTTACGCCATGTAGCACATAATGTTGCCAAAGCGGGGTTTGCAGATTGCCTCAGGGAGTAAAAATGAAAAGAACACAGATTTACCCAATACAGCCACAGCCGGTAGTACAGTGCTGAAGAAAGGTGACAGCATGAAGTTGTTCATTGTTGTGTTAGATGAACAAATAAGGAAGTTTGTGTTTAATTTGGAAGATTTTTCATTCGAGTGTTGGTCACACAGTCAGGAGATCCGGAAGATCTGGGTTTGACTCTCCGCTTGGCATCTCTGTGTGGAGTTTGCATGTTCTCCTCGTGCGTGTATGGGTTTTCTCCGGGTACTTCGGTTTCCCACCACATTCCAAAAACATGCATGTTAGCTTCATTGGCCACTCTAAATTGAATGTGTGAATGGTTGCGATTGACTGACAACCAGTCCAGGGTGTACTCCGCTTCTCGCCCAAGGTCAGCTGGGATAGGCTCCATCATACCCCTGCCACCCTAATGAGGATAAGTGGCATAGAAAATGGATGGACTGATTTTTCAGAAACATTTACATTGTGTGCTGAACGAGAGCTGGTCTTCTTACGTGGTGCTATGACTAGTAGCTAATGGCGTTGTCTAAGATGCTGAATAGATGCACTGACTGTGTTGGAAAGACGCCAGTTTTGCATGTAAGTAAATTGTCTTTGGGCGTTGCGGCCACTTTGTTGGTCGGTCCTTGAACACACCATGTGTGGAGCAGGTTTACACTTATGGATGTCCCAATCCGATCTGCAGGATCAGTATCGGCTGCCGATCAGCTGTATTTTGAAGATCAGAAAATATCGGCTTCCATCGTGAGATTGGGCTAATCCTGTTGCAGTAGGTCGAAGGTCAACGCACCTCAAAACTGGTTTCCAATTGACTCCCGCCACCTGGATGAAGGAGTACGTTCACTTCCTGGTTTCCTATTCTACACACTTGACTCCAAACGCTTGCTCTAACCAGCATGCTGAACACCACTGGCCTCTACAGCCCACACAGTAAGCAGCAGCCTGGATCACAATAATCCCACCGCTACAGTGTTTTTTAATTTTCATCAGGGGTTGACTCTCAGAGGTTTGTTACAAAAGCCAAACAATTATTGGTCATGCTGTACAATAACAAAAAGTAAATTCAGCAATGGTTGTATTATTTGAAAAGCTATTTAACTCATTGACTTCCAGCCATTTTCAGAGCAGAGAGCTCCATACTGCAAGAGTTTTGGGGCATTTTTGGCAAACTTTCAAAACCCACAGAATATTGAGCTTTAGAACTACACAACATTGAACACGTCTAAAGAAACTTAAGACTCTTTTTTCAGTTTGTTGCTAGCCTGTATGGTTCTTTAGAAAGGGGCAGTAGAACATGGGGTAGCGAAAACACCCGATTTTGACCGAAAAAACAAGCTTTTTCGGCAGAGAAGCCGGGTGCGTGCGTGCGTATACTTCTACACGCATACGTCGTTTAGTGCGGTAGACTGTGTAGCGCTCTCCTGCATGCAGGGGGACATGGCAGGACCTGCACCACATTTTGGTCTCACTTTTTTGACCCCTCCATGCACACTGCCAGTCACCTTCATGCCAACCAGGATCTTCCCCACCATGTGTGCTCGCCGCACGTCCGCTGGCTCCGATGTAGGACCAAACGGCTCAACAATGCCAAACGCAGCCTTGTTACGATCGTTGTTATTGTCACCCGCTTTCTGTTCACCGTCACCCGCATCCTTCGTGACGGCAACACTCCTTACAGCAGATCCACCGCCAGACAAACTCTGTGCAAGCTGCTTGTAACTTGTAATGTTTTTCTCCACTCCAGTTTGCACTTCACCATATTCTCTAACCCTACAATTCACCGTCTTCCTTGTGTTGGCCAATCTGCCGGGGGAAAATTCAAGCTTGCCCCCTACTGGACAGAAATATATTGACCACAAGTCTGAAATGTGATTTCGCACATGACATATAAGGCTTTGATCTGCCCCCCGTGCAAAAAAAACACAAGACGCTAAATGGCGTCTTTGGCAGTCAATGAGTTTGAATTACCATATTCAATTAGACAAATTCATGTTTGTAACAAAAGTTTATTATTTGAAAAAAACGAAACGGTTGGTACCGGATTGGATCGGCTCGGATGCCAAAAAATATGGATCAGGACATCCTCTTTGTGTGTATAATTTTCTCCGACGGTGCAGACACGTGTGTTTTCTATTCTTCCTTTCACTTTGTCCTTGTTCACAAGTGTTAATTCTGTGTGCAAATGCACAGTAGTGGTGTGCTGCTGCGTGTTTTGGGGCATAATCTCATGCTATACATGCTCATATGTCCATTTGGCTCAGCAATAAGCCTCTTACTGAATGAATGTACTAATTGTTTACATTATGTTTACATGTACCATTAGTTGCATTGTACTGATTATTTCCCTGTTGCAGACCAAAGCAAAAAGCATAAAGTCAACCATGTCCTACCACAACTTGTCACCAGTGAAATCCTCAATACACATACAGATACAAATACATTCACCAAACATGCCAGCAGATATCGTACCCCTCTAAAGCCCTCTTCATTTCAAATGAGTAGCCTGTGTGTGCAGTTGCAAAACGGACACATGATTTTTTAATATGATGTCATTATATGTAATATATTTGAAAATGTGTCAAAGATGTTTCATGATACTATATCAGATATCAAGGCTCATCATATGATCAGTATGTAGCATATGTCATATCAGAAAAGAGGCAAAAAGGTCTGTTTTCATGGACGATGAAGGACTGAAATGAGAGGAGATCATGTGACAGAGCACATTTGGAGCAGACAATGCACGACCACGCACATGATTGTCATTGTTCTGCTGGAGCGCCCTTCATTTTGGGCGTACTGTCACAGGCACACATATTTGAATTTGTTTTAGAAATGTGTGTGTGTGTGTGTGTGTAGGTTGACCTCTTTCGTGATGAAGTCGTTTGCTGAAGCTAGGCCGTACATCTTTGTGGATCCAAAGCACACTGATGATGCCAGGAGATGGCTGTCGTCAAACCAGGACCCGAATGGCTGCATCAGGTCTGTGGGAAAGCTCTTCCACAACGAAATGAAGGTGAGGACATTTTACATTCACTTTTGTGTGTGTGTGCGTGTGCGCACGTGTGTGTGTGTGTGTGTGTATACTGTATATATCTCCGGGTTATCTCTTCAGGGGTCACCACAGCGAGTCAATTGCCTCTAACTAACACTGTCTGCATCTCCTCTTTCACTACATCCATTAACCTCCTCCTTGGTCTTCCTCTAGGCCTCCTGCCTGGCAATTCAAAACTCAGCATCCTTCTACCAATATATTCACTATCTCTCCTCTGGACATGTCCCAACCATCTCAGTCTGGCCTCTCTGACTTTATCTCCAAAACTTCTAACATGTGCTGTCCCTCTGATGTGCTCATTCCTGATCCTGTCCATCCTGGTCACAGCCAAAGAGAACCTCAGCATCTTCATCTCTGCTACCTCCAGCTCTGCCTCCTGTCTTTTCCTCAGCGGCACTGTCTCTAAACCAAACAACATGGCTGCTCTCACCACAGTTTTGTACACCTTTCCTTTCATTTTAGCTGAAACTCTTCTATCACACATCACACCCGACACTTTTCTCCACCCATTCCAGCCTGCACACGCTTTTTCACCCCTCTGCTCTGGACTGTTGACCCTAAGTACTTCAAATCCTCCACCTTCTTTATCTCTTCTCCCTGGAACCTCACTCTTCCACTTGGGTCCCTCTCATTTACACACATATACTCCGTCTTCATTCCTCTCCTTTCCAGGGCAAACCTCCACCCCTCAAGCTTCTCCTCCACCTGTTCCCTGCTCTCACTACATATCACAATGTCATCTGCAAACTGCATAGTTCATGGAGATTCCTGTCTAACCTCGTCCGTCAGCCTGTCCATCACCATAGCAAACAAGAAGGGACTCAGAGCTGATCCCTGATGTCACACCTTCACTCGGAACTCCTCTGTCACACCTGCAGCACACCTCACTACTGGCTTACAGTCCTCGTACATGTCCTGCACCGCTCTAACATACTTCTCTGCCACTCCAGACTTCTTCATACAATACCACAGTTCCTTTCTGGGCACCCTGTCATAAGCTTTCTCCAGATCTACAAAAACACAATGCAGCTCCCTCTGGCATTCCCTGTTCTTCTCCATCAACATCCTCAAAGCAAATACTGCATCTGTTGTACTCTTTTTTTTGGCATAAAACCGTACTGCGTGTCTACTCTCTTCCGTCCTCTCAGTGTCCCACTTCTTCTTAGCGAAGCTCCTACTCTGTATACACTCCTGCGCCTCCTAACTTACACCTTGCATAATGGAGGACGAGATACAAAAGGTCTTTGGTAAAGAAGCTGGCTGTTCACAGAGCTCTGTGCTCAAACATATTAAAGAAAGTTGCAGGGAAGGAAAAAACATGGGTACAAAAATGGTACAAGCTGTAGGGACAATCGCACCCTGGAGACGATTGTAAAACAAAACCATTCAGAAATGTGGGGGAGATCCACAAAGAGTGGACTGCAGCTGGAGTCTGGGCTTGACACCTGCACACAGTGCCAAAACTACCAGGACCTGGTATGAAGGCCATGGTATTCTTGTCCTTAATTGCCCATCAAACTGGCCTGACCTCAACCCCATGGAAAATGTATGGGGTATTGTGAAGAGGAAAATGTAATATGCTAGACCCAACAATACCGAGAACGCAATAAAAGCAACATTTGCTCTCATAACTCCTGAGGAGTGCCACAGAGGAGTGATTGCAAAGCATGGAGGGACATGATGAGATGCAAGTTGTGTGTGCCAAAGTTCAAAAGGGCTCATGTGCACCCTGCATCCTGACTAGTGTTGTTAGGAGAAAAGAATGGTGTGCGTAGAATAAAAACATGAATACGAGTAGAATATGTGAAGGTGTGTTGGGATGTCCATCAGGGAGGAGTGAGTGACGACGTGTCCCTGACGGCTTACATCACGGCCGCCCTGCTAGAACTCAAACACAACATAACGGTGAGTCTCTTTTCTCATTTCACATCCTGCTTTACTTCACCACTTCCTGTTTCAAACAATACCTACAATGGAAAATTTGAATTTGAAAGGACGCTTAGTGCCGTTACAAAGGTATAAACATGACATGAGTTTTATGATTTCATTGTATCATTATTATTAGTATTAAAAATAGTAATAACTGTTTCCTGAATGCAATGGCTGATCTCAGTGATTGACATGTCATTCCAAAACCTCCAATCGAAAGCAGATGCCACCTCCACGTTGCAGAAGTGGATCAGGAAGAAGTCATGAAAACAGCAACACTAAGACTTAAAAACGATGCTGACATTGGTTGCGTTAGCAGTTATTATGATTATTCATAAAACAAGTGTGTGTGTATGCGTGCGTGTGTGTGTGCGATGTAACAGGGGCCTGTGGTGGAGGGGTGTCTGAGGTGTTTAAAGGCAGCATCCAGCCGGTTGGACAACCTGTACACCACAGCCCTCATGTCCTACACCTTCACGCTGGCTGACGACCAGGAGATGAGGAGCAAGCTTCTCAGCTACCTGCACCAGCGCTCCAACACAGACGGTACACAACACACCACAAAATGAGCTCCTATCCAACCAGCTGCAACACCACACAGGGTGAAACTTATTTTGTTTTCTAGCAGGGGGAACTCGTCACTGGGAACGAGCGGAGGCTTCAAAGAAAGGCCTGGATTCCCTGGAGGTGGAGATTACCTCCTATGTGGTTCTGGCGCTGCTGTCTGGGCCGGTCCTGCCAGAATTTGGCTTGGACTACACATCCGGCATCGTGCGCTGGCTCACCCAGCAGCAGAATCCTTACGGAGGCTTCTCCTCCACACAGGTAGGCACAAAGGTTGCCTGCAGGTGAACTGGCTCTGCGCTTCATGCCATCTTCTGTTCTTCAGGACACAGTGGTGGCCCTCCAGGCACTGGCTAAGTATGGTGCTGCCACCTACAGCGTGGAGGGAAGAACCACAGTGACAGTGACTTCATTAGGAGGTCTGAACAAACAGTTCCATGTGGACCAAAGCAATCGGTTGCTGTACCAGGAGGAGAAGCTGAGTGATCTCCCTGGAGAATACACGGTGAAAGCAGAAGGACAGAGCTGTGTTCTGGCACAGGTATGACTTCTCTTTGGCTTTACATGTGTGGAACCACAATGGAACCCGCTTTGGTCAGAGTAGGCTTTCACATTTTTATTTTCCATTTTTTAAGGGAAAATGGAAAATAAGGGAAAAAAGGGTTTGTTAAAAAGTTTCTGAGATAGGCCTGAAACATAACGTATGACAATTATTGATACTGTAGTCTTCCTCATCCACCTTGGTTTTGTTCGTTCTAGAACAAGATGCACTTTTGACAAACATCCAGCTGGGGTTACCACAGGTTTTGAGGGCATCCCTCAGGTGCTTATGCGCTTTCTCTTTGGCCTGTAGGCTGCTGGGAACATTATCAGCTCTGTGTTGTAGGGTTCCAATAAAGCCCAGTTTGTGTTCCAGTGGGTTGTGTGAATCAAAAAGTAGGCATTGGTCAGTATGTGGGGGTTTTCTGTAAACCCCAACATGGAGGCTCATGTCCTGCAATGTGGACATCACAGTTAATGTGCTCGGTGAAGGCTAGCACTTTATTTTGACTGGTGTGACATCCACAAGACTTGATGCAGTTAGATCGATATATGGCAATTTGGGGAACACAGATCGATGTAGTGGATAAATCGTTACACCCCTAAAGTTTTATATAAAACTGTCTATGTATATATAGATAGGAGATAGGAGTTTCGGTTCCGGTTGACTAAACCCTGACACGTCTTGGCAGTTGCTGCTCACCAGGAAAATCGTTTTATTTTATTTTTTTAATTATTTTTTTCTTTTTCTGATGATACAACTGTGGAAAGGATGTTTTGGACTGTTGCAGCCAGTCTCCGGAAAGGGGTGGTCGCCTTTCAAAGCGGTGGTCCACGGTAGCTGCTCAGCTTCGCGGCTGCAGAGCCCGGCGGGTTCGGGCAGTGGCGACTCTACCCACAGCCGCTTGCAGGACAGCGGGACGAGTCTTGTGCTCGCTTATGTGCTTGTGGGCCTCCTTGGATTACAGCTTCAGCCACATTGTTCACCGCCAAGAGGCTAGCTTCCTGCTTGCATTCCCTGGTCTGGGATGCTGCCGCTGCTGCGGTACTCCGCCTCCGCCGGCTCAATACGCGCTGCCTCCCCGACTCCGCTGCCTCTCTTCAACAGCTTGGACTCCTCCGCTGCTCCCGTCCTCCACATCGGGGATCTGGATGTACTTTTTTCTACCACAGCTCATCTGTAAATGCCATCCCGTCCATCTGGTCCCACCGTTCTGATACTTCCACATTAAGTCATCACAACAACCTACACGTGAGCCGGTCCAACCTCCGCCCTGTTGCACGCGCATCACAACTCACATCACCTGAACTTCTCCCTCCTCAACACCCGCTCCCTCAGCAACAAGGGACTCATCTTAAATGAGCACATCACAGACAATAAACTGGATTTTCTCTGTTTGACTGGAACCTGGCATAAACCTGTGGATTATTGAAAATCCACATTCGAAAGGGCGTGGCGGCGGCTCAGCAGTTATTTTCAAAAAAGACATTAAATTAATTGCTGCAGGGGAGAGGCGGCGAGCTGGTGTGGGCTTATTATTAGGCCCCCGGCTTAGTGCCTCTGTGTTGGAGTCATCCACAGTGAACGAGAGGGTTATTTTTCTACGCCTTAGGGCTGGGGAAAGGGTCCTGACTGTGGTTTGTGCGTACGCGCCAAACGGCAGTTCAGAGTACCCAGCTTTCTTGGAGTCTACCAGAGGGGTTCTGGAGAGCACCCCAGCTGGTGACTCCATAGTTCTACTGGGAGACTTCAACGCCCATGTAGGCAATGACAGTGTGACTTGGAGGGGTGTGGTTGGGAGGAACTGCCTCCGTTAACTGAACCCGTGTGGTGTTGCTGGACTTCTGTGCCAACCACAGTTTGTCCATAACAAACACCATGTTCGAACATAAGGATGTCCATAGGTACACTTGGCATCAGGACACCCTAGGTCGCAGATCTATGATCGACTTTGTGATTGTATCATCAGACCTGCGTCCGCATGTTCTGGACTAGCGGGTAAAGAGAGGGGCTGAGTTGTCAACTGACCACCACCTGGTGATGAGTTGGATTAGATGGCGAGGAAGGATGCCGGACAGACCTGGTAGACCCAAACCCGTAGTGAGGGTGTGCTGGGAACGTCTGGCTGAGTCTCCCGTTGGTCGAGTCTTCAACTCTCGTCTCCGGCAGAGCTTCGCCTGCATCTCGAGGGAGGACCGGGATATTGAGTCCGAATGGGCCGTATTCCGTGCCTCCATTGCTGAGGCAGCCAGTCATAGTTGCGGACGCAAGGTGGTCGGTGCTAGTCGTGGTGGCAAGCCCCGAACCCGATGGTGGACACCGGGGGTTAGGGCTGCTGTCAAGATGAAGAAGGAGTCCTATCAAGCATGGATAGCTTGCGGGACTCCCGAAGCAGCTGACAGGTACCGGCAGACCAAGCGGCCCGCGGTGGTTGAGGAAAAACTTGGGTGTGGGAGGAGTTTGGTGGGGCTATGGAGCACGACTTTCGGTTGGCCTCGAAGAGGTTCTGGCAAACCGTCCGACACCTCAGAAAGGGGAAGCAGCCCCCAGTTCACACTGTTTACAGTGCGGACGGGGGCTTGCTGACCACGACTGTGGAGATGGTGGTTGGTGGAAGGAATACTTCGAAGCCCTTCTCAATCCCACTGACATACCTTCCGTAGAGGAAGCAGAGTCTGAGGATACGTACGTGGACAGTTCTATCACCGTGGTGGAGGTAATTGGGGTAGTTAAATCACTCCCCAGTGGCAAGGCTCCGGGGGTAGACGAGTTTCGCCCGGAATTCCTCAAGGCTCTGGATGTTGGGGGACCGTGTTGGTTGACACGCCTCTACAACATTGCATGGAAGTCGGGAACAAGTACCTCTGGACTGGCAGACCGGGGTGGTGGTCCCCATTTTTAAAAAGGGTGACCGGAGGGTGTGTTCCAACTATAGGAGGATCACATTCCTCAGCCTCCCTGGGAAAGTCTACTCCAGGGTGCTGGAGAGAAGGATACAACCGTTAGTCGAACCTCGGCTACAGGAGCTGCAATGTGGTTTTCGTCCCGGTCGCGGAACACTGGACCAGCTCTACAACCTTACAAGGGTACTGGAGGGTATGTGGGAGTTTGCGCAACCAGTCTGCATGTGCTTTGTGGACTTGGAAAAGGCATTCAACCGTGTCCCTCGCGGTGTCCTGTGGGGGGTGCTCCGGGAGTACGGGATTAGTGGTCCGCTACTACGTGCCATTCGGTCCTTGTACAATCGAAGCAGGAGTCTGGTTCGCATTGCCAGCAGTAAGTTGAGCTTGTTTCTGGTGAACGTAGGCCTCCGCCAAGGCTGCCCTTTGTCACCGATTCTGTTCATAATCTTCATGAACAGAATTTCTAGGCGCAGTCAAGGCGTTGAGGGAGTCCAGCTTGGCGACCTTAGGATCTCGTCTCTGCTATTTGCAGACGAGTGGTCCTTATGGCCTCATCAGGCTGTGACCCTCAGCGTTTACTGGAGCGGTTTGCAGCTGAGTGTGAAGCTTCTAGAATGAGTCTCAGCACCTCCAAATCCAAGGCCATGGTTCTCAGTCAGAAACGGGTGGACTGCACCCTCCGGGTTGGGAGTGAGGTCTTGCCTCAGGTAGAGGAATTCAAGTATCTCGAGGTCTTGTTCACAAGTGAGGGAAGGTTGGAGCGTGGGATCGACAGACGGATCGGTGCAGCGTCAGCAGTAATGGGTTAGGGTTAGGATGGATCAAAATGGATGGAAGAATAACCAGAATGGCAAAGGCTCAGCTAATGATCAGCTCCAGGCTGATCAAAGACAGTCTGGAGTTACCTCAAAGTACTGTGACAGTTAGCAGACGTCTGTGTGAAGCTAATCTATTTACAAGATTCCCTACAAAGTCCCTCTGTAAAAAAAGAGGTTACAATTAGAGGTTACAAAGAGCACATCAACAGGCTTAAAGAGAAATTGAGAAACATTTTGTGGACTGATGAGAGTAAAAACATTTTGGGTCCAAGGGTTGCAGAGAGAAACATGAGACGACCCCCCCCAAACTCTGAATTGAAGCCACAGTACACCGTGAAGACAGTGAAGCATCATGATATGGGCGTGTTTCTCCTACTATGGTGTTGGGATATTTATCCCTTAGGGGTCATGGATCAGTTTGCATGTCAAAATACTTGAAGAGGTCATGTTGCCTTATGATGGAGAGAACATGCCCTTGAAATGGCGTTTTCAACAAGACAATCACCCCAACACACTGGTAAAGGAGCAAAAAATCTTGGTTCCCAAGCATAAAAAATAATGTTATCGAGTGCCGGACCTTAATCCAATGGAGAACTTGTGTGGTGACATGAAAAATGCTGTTTGTAAAGCAAAAGCAAGAAATGTTGATGAATTGTGGAATGTTGTTAAAGAATGTTGGAGGGAAATAACAGCTGAAAGGTGCCACAAGTTGGTTGAGTCCATGCCACACAAGTGTGAAGAAGTTATAAAAAAAAAAACTGGTCATGTAACTAAATATTAATTTAGTTCAGTATTGTGGAATCCTAGAAACAAAAAAGTTTATACAAAATAGGTTTGAGTTCGTCAAGTCAATGGCAGACACTGCTATTTTTTGAACACGCCCCTTTCGACTAATTGGCCAATTACACAGCCTTAAGAGCGTGCATATCAGGCATGCTGGGTCTTGTTTGTTTTCTGAGAATCTACTGCACCTGCTGGTAGCTTGTTTGCCATGTAGCAATACAAATATACTAATAACAGTACTTCATCTGCTTAGTCCGCTATTATTTTGAACACTGCTGTGTGTTGTTGTTAATCATGCATTTTTTCCACCAATGCCACGTAATACCTTTTTCTGGTCAAAATGACAGCCTTAACGTGACTTAAGTGGAAAGTAGCAGAAAGAATAATAACAAAATAATAATCAGTGTCTAATACAAAAGTGTGTGTTTCCACCACATGAACACTAGAAATAAAAACAGAAGTCACCATTCTTCATATCACAACAAGCCAAAATCGACTTTTATTCTCTGTTTTTTCCTGTGACTACATTCAGATGTTTTTTATGCTTATGTCTAGCATACAATGGGATATCGGTACAGTAGCTGGTTAATGATTGTGTTATTGTCCAATGACAGATGTCCATGCAATACAACGTCCCGCCTTCCCCCGACTTTTCCGCCTTCAACGTGTCCACCAGCACCATGTCCAAATGCACCACCAGCAAACCACACATCATGCTTTTCGTGCACGCCAGGTACTGTTTGGTATATGTAACTAATCCAATATATGTACAGTACAACTATCTGACCAAAACAGCTTAGCTTTGTCTTACAGCCGACAAAGCGGATTCTTTTCAGATCTAATCAGGCAATATTCAACTCATTTTGTTTTTACAATATGCCAAGGGACAATAAAAAATAAACTGTGGGATAAAAAGGGCTTTTTAGCTTCGACATTGCCTTTCAGGTGTTTTTTTCTCTATCATACACGTGTTCCGGTCTCATGCGTTCCAAACACATAATCATGGATGCAACACATTGTAGGTAGTAGTACTACGTCCACTATATACAAGTACGACTGGTACGTAGAAGGATGAGTACACGTGTGTGTTTTGCAGGTACCAGGGCAGGAGGGAGGAGACCAACATGGTCATCATTAACATCAAACTGCTGTCAGGATATATTTTGGACGAAAGCTCCCTGCATCTGGTGAGTTATTTCCGAAATCATCTTTTTTGTTCTTGGATTCACTCACGAACTTTCATGTTGTTTAGCTGAAGCAGGAGCGCTCGGTCAAGCGTGTGGACGTGGACCAAGCTTACATCAACATCTACTTAGACGGGGTAGGAATTTGCTTGAACTTTTAGCTGAGCTTCTGGCTGTTAACGTTGACGTGCATGCATATGCATACAAGAATACAGAATGTGTATTGCTACTCTGGAAGTGTACACAGTGAGCAAAATAAGTATTTGAACACCCTGCTAAGTTCTACCACTTAGAAATCATGCAGGGGTCTGAAATTTTCAGTGTAGGTGCATGTCTACTGTGAGAGACGTGATCTAAAAAGAAAAATCCAGAAATCATAATGTATGATTGTTGAGCTATTTATTTGTATGATGCTCAAGGAGACAGTCTCACTCAGAGTGTCACAAACCGAAAAAGCTAAAACATCACACGACAGGCAGATAACAGACAAGACACTGTTAATAAGGGGGGTGCACAATAAACAACAATGTCATCTCTAACATGCAACTAGCCGGCATTTGTAAGTCCCTCCCGCTAAGAACACTGGTTGGCAGGAAGTGCTCCCAGCAACAATATGAATGGCACTTTACAGTGTTGTGCCCGGATCTGACAAACCTACCAATCGCGGTGGGGTATACGGCTCCCAAGGGCGTGACATCGACCGGGCTTGATGCAAGCAGAGAAACATTTTTCAAAGAGTAAAAGTTACAGCAGTGTTTCCATGGAGATTTTTCTTCTGTGCCTGGCTCGGCAAATGTGGACATTTGTCCCAGTGCGCTGTTCATGTCAAAAATGTGTTTTAAGTTGCTGCCCAGCGTGAAATTATACGACATGTATAGCTCTCCGAATAAATAAGTGATGTGTGCGCGGCGAGATAAAAGACGTGTGGGGAACTCATTGGTGTGGTTAGTGGTCTGAGTCCAGTCGGGTCTGCGTGGGGGTGAGCTGCAGTCGGGCTGAGCGTGCTGCGAGTCGTGGCCCCCATCTGCTCCCATTAAATGGAAAAAAGAAAAGACGCTTAGATGTCATGGCAGGGGGGTTGCGCATAGATGGGGGTTGCGCACACGGCGCGTTCTGTCTGGCCCTCGCGTGGATCTGGTCTGGTTCAGAGTGCAGATTGCACTACTGGATTTCTTGCTTTTTTTTCTGTTGCCTACGTCGGGGGGTGTGGCAGTGGAATTGATGTCAGGGCCATTTATAGGCCTGCATTGTTCTCTGGGCATCGGCTAAACACAACATGCCAAGTGAATGAAATACTGTATATTCCACAGACCCAAACATGTCTTATTCAAAACAAATGTGGCTCACCTATGTGAGAAGAAGCGCTGCCAGGTACCTAGGGGTAAAATGTAGGCAAGAGAAGCCATTAAAAAAAAAAAAAAAAAAAAAAACACCGACTGAGGTTAAAGAACTGTACAATTTAACTGAAAACTGAAACTTATTACTGATTGAAAAACTTATTAGTTCTTAATCTGTTTTATCTATTTGTTTTATTGTAGAGAAAACAGTACAGTACAGTATGTTCCATACGAGAAAATCTATACAACTTGTTTACACCAGGCCCCTTGTTCGTTTCATTTTTTGTTACAAAATAAAAAAGATGGGCCGCACGGTGGACGAGTGGGTAGCACATTGGCCTCACAGTCAGGAGATCAGGGTTGGAATCTTCGTTGGGCATCTCTGTGTGGGGTTTGCATGTTCTCCCCGTGCGTGTGTGGGTTTTCTCCGGGTACTCCGCTTTCCTCCCACATTCCAAAAACATGCATGTTAGCTTCATTGGCCACTCTAAATTGTCCATTAGAGTGTGAATGTTTGTTTGTCTATATGTGCCCTGCCATTGGCTGGCGACTGGTCCAGGGTGTACCCCGCCTCCCGCCCAAAGTCAGCTGGGATAGGTTCTAGCATACCCACCACCCTAATGAGGATAAATGAGGGTATAGAAAATGAATGAATAAAAAAGACGATTGAGAAGATTGAATTTTAAAAAAAATTTTTTATTGAAATTGTTTGCGTGCGCGTGTGAGCCTTAGCCAGACTCTGCCTCCAACGGCCCCAGGGTAAACTGAGTTTGAGACCCCTGGTGTACATAAAACCAGAGATGACCATAAGATGTACGTGATGTTTATATGTGAGACAGCATCCGAAGAATGACATGGAAGTTGTGTGTGTGCAGTTGAAGAAAGGTGAGCAGGTGATTTACAGCGTGACCCTGGAGGAGGATGTGCCAGTCAGAAATCTGAAAGCAGCTGTGGTCAAAGTGTACGATTACTACCAGACGAGTAAGAAGTTTGTTTCATAACTAAATGTATTAATGACCATTAAAGAACACATGGAAAATAATGATACAAAAATATGCAATGTAACATACTGTACATATAAAAAACATAATGATGGTTTGCAGGTGATGAGGCAGTGACGGAGTACACATCCTCGTGTGCACAAAGTAAGTGTTAGTTTTCTTCTTCTTTTGATTTCTAGCGGACAGTGCCCATTGGCCCACAGAGACTGTTTAAACACGCCAGAATTAGCCAAGAGGCTAATTTCTATTCTTCACCATCCAAGATTAAAATAGGCCTTTGCTGCCCTCGCCTGTAAAGATACGTTCATGTCTGAATTTGTGGGGGTCAGGCCTCCCTTCAATAAGCCTCCATTAGCAGTAGCGGTGCCCGACACGGACGGGCAAACTCTTCAGCTCAAGACTGTGGGGTCTACTTGCACCTCAAAGAGAGGACAGAAATGTACACATTTTGGACAGAGAGGAAGGATGCGTAGAGAAAACGGAGATATGTTGAGAAACCATCTCTGAACATTGGCGGGGGTCTACGACCGCCCTTGCTCCCTTCTTCTTTTATAGAAATGTTTTGTATGGGTCCATAACTACCATTGCAGGTGGATGGGATGCATTCAAAAGGTGACATCGCACACTCCACTGCATTCTAAGGCTAATTAAACTTTGCATAAATAAATGCTTTTTAGTACAATCTCCTTCACGCCGTTCTCTTGGGAACTGAACCCCATCCAGACAAATTAATACGCATAAATACTTTATCAAAACGGCGTATCATCCACACGAAGCCGGCATCTTCAAGGTCTGGAAACAAACACTTTTGAAACCGGGACCCTGAGTGGAAATATTGGAAGGCGGCGTTTTTGAAGGCTTCTCTGACAACGCTTGCGTCATAGCCCCACCCCCTTACAAACACAGACTGCGTTGAAACCGCAAACACGAAACAACGGGGCCTTACCTTGTTGTTGTTTTCGAATTCAGTGTGACTTGACTTCGTCGGTCCAGTTTGCCCACTCGTACTTGCCGCCAGGTTTTGTCCTTGTGGGCGTCTGCGCAGCTGGTCACGCCCGGTGTTTTGTTGTCGGTCTGTCACGTGTTTCCGCTTTCCGCCGTCTTTACAGAAACCGTTTGGAAATGATGAGCATTTTGTCTTTGTGTGGATTGATTTTTTCTTCCATGTCAGAATCGAACAGTGTCCTAAGTCTTTCATCACACACGTTGTTGGTCTCTCTCTGTGGCTAAGTTGTTTTTATGCTTCTCTTCACACATGGGGGTTGCCGGGGGTACCTGAATGCGACACATGTGACATGTATTTATACATTTTTACAAAGGAATGGTGTTTTGTGCAAAGGCAGAAATGTTGTGGCCAAAAATGCTGAATGGCTTCTTCTGTCATTTTAGTTGCACAATGTATCTGAAGTTGTGCTTTTTCTTTTGTTTTACAGGTGATGGCGTTAACAAGCTTTGAAGGAAGTCCAAGCACTTTCACGTACAAAGCCACAAGATGGCATCTAACAAACCTGAAGGTCATCTTTATCAAGATTTTTACCAGCAGTTTTTCATGCAAATGATTTTTCTCTTCCGTCCTGTTTTTGTACTTTTGGAACACTTTTAAGAAAGCAGACTGTGCTCTTTACACTTTTATTGACAAATAAATGTAAACTCGATGTGGACAAGGACACGTACAGTAAGGGTAACAAAAATCTGTAGAAAAGGTGTACCATTGTAAAACCAAAATGGGTTCAATCCGTCTTGAGCATCCAAGGGAAATGAAAGTCATGAGAAAAAGAAGAAAACATGTATTGTGTCCCATTTCAATAATATACTTTCTTTTTATGGCTTTGCTTTCTTTGCAGTACATATCCCGGCTAACTACTGTAGATGCATTTAGCAGCTTTGTCATCCGGTTTGCATGGCACACAGGAAGTGTGTGTGGTGAAGACGAGGAAGATATATGGTAATAAATTAACTTTTTCCCCAAGAGGCACAACAAGCAAACCATCAGAAAGCACAAAGCAGTTCTTCCAGCACTGACCTATAGATCCACAACAACAGACAGTTACTGTAGAGCACAAACTACATTTCCCATAAGCCAACATTCCATTCACTTCCATTATTAACATGCCCTTCTGCATGGTGAGTGACAAAACATCAAATGTTGGCACTTCATCATTCTAGTAGGCACGGATCTATGAGTACGGAGCGATATTACTTTTGTACTTCAAGATAAAGGTACTTCACCGCTGTTGGATGGCGTTGGCTTTGTTTTCCACTAGTTCACGCCTGCATTCAAAACACCACACACACTCACCTTGACGACGCACTGTTTCCACCTAGCAAAGTGCGTAGTCCAACTGTTTAAATTCCCACGTTCCCTGAAGGCAATGCCATTGGAGACATGCCCGAGACTTTTGATTCCACACGCCTGCCCAAGCACACAAATTCTATTTTTTCAAGTACAAAACTTTGGACCTTAATAAAGCTTGGCACTCCAGGTCCTGGCAGGGACTTTAGTGTTTCTTTGATATGTCTCCTGCACTTCGTCATCGTGCGGCACCATCTACAAAGCAACGCAGGAACACGATCCTCCACGTTAAAAAAAAGAAAGAACATGCAATGTTTGATTGAACATGAATGCAGTCTATTATTTCTTATGAGAAACAAGGTTCCATTTAGTATGTTCTACTTAACGTACCTCCTTCAACTTCAAATGAATTGTTGTGAAATATTACTTCCTCTACATGTAATACTACAACTACTTTAAACTTCTAGTGAAGTACCTGTGAGGTATGACCTCATAAATCTTCTGAAAGGAGGCTTTAGTAGAAAGTCCTGTTATTCAGGCTTTTTGCTATGCCCTGGTCAGCCTCCGCCCCGGATGCACGTCACGTCTATCAGCAGCATTACACACAAACCCTTGGCGAGGACTGTTGTTTGTAGGCACACGGGCACCTGCCTCGCCAGCCTGCACATATTCTGTCGTCATTATGCATCTTTCCTGACTTATTGGTTTATTTGGATATTTCGGGTTTCATTTCTACTATGCAGGCTGCTGGATATCATGTACAAACGGTGGGGGGTCAGGAAGTGTTCCACGCCGAGCGTGGTTCCGAGGACCGGACTGGACTTGTGTCATGTGGATTGTCAATTGTAAGGACACACTGGTTGGGTTTAGTGTATTTATACTGCAGTATATGTGTAGCTTTGCGTTATCTCTCCTGTCATGCCTTGGATTTTTTATGTTAAGTGTTTAAAGGGGACCTATTTTCCTCATTTGGGGGCTTCTGGACTATAGAGCTTCCCACATCTTCCAAACTCTGCATTTCTTCCTGCAGCGTTTCCTTGGGTTTCCTGCCAAGCACCCAAACTGTGAGTAATTTACTCGACCTCTGGCCCTCCCTCAGGTACGCTTCCCGCTGACCCCACTCCGCTGTGATTGGTCACACTCCCAAGCACTCCAGAGGACTTCCAGACAGATGCTGAACCCCACTCCCTAATTCTGGCGGTACAGTAGCTGATAGGAAACGGTGATTTATGTTTTTTAAATGTCTGCTTTAAACAGCTAATATAATTTGCATGCATGCTCTATAATGCTACACATACACAGGCATTACTTATACACAACAAACACAGTTAGGACGCTGATAAATTGCTACTTACAGTTTGCTCTTCTGACTCTTCAACACGCTCAAGTACCGTTGGAACGGCGTCTGACTTCTACAACAGTTCAGCAAATAGTTCAGCTTCATATTTGTCCATTGTTCTGTGTGAAGGGCCGTTGACAGATGAGCATATTTTTATTTGCTGGCTGGCAATCGGCAACTCCAACCACTTCTGCCTGATGCTTGCCTCTATAGGAAAGCAGAGCAGAACGGGGGTAGGGCAGGCCGACAGCGTGTTCGTGGGCATGCCCATACAAGGAAGCCCGGTTAAGTGGTATGCAGAGCCATCCAAAACTGTGTTCAGGGTTCGCTTCTTAATGAACAAACCTCATTTTATGACGTATCGGCATCGTTTAACACGAGAACATAACATTTAGACATCCCCATTAAGTTTCTCTTGGAGATTAATAAAGTATGTATTATGTAAAAAACAAATATTGCAGCATTGAACGAGCCCTTGCACCCCCACCCAATGAGTCGGCAGGCGTTTCGGAACACAAGACCTGACCCCGTATCCCGAGTTGAAAGGAAGTTGTGGCATCTAGAGCAGAATTTCCCATTCGTACTTTTTGCCAGTCATTTGGGAGATAATGATAATTGAGACTAGAGTGCATGATAAATAAGGGAATAATGATGTCATATCCAATGTATCCGATCAAATATAGTTTTGAAAGACCATAATTTAAAAAAGATGCTCCAATGAGGCAAGCTTACCTGTGCCTCCTGCAAGTGACGGTAACCTGTCAAAAGGTCCCTTGAGCGCATTCATTGTTCCATGCTAGTTGCACTCCGTGTTGAGGGAAACCTTATAAGCCACTTGAAACGCTCGCACTGCAGGGTTTGAAAAGCGCCAAGGGTGGCGTCACACCGGCTGCTCGTGGCATGTGCCCGAATGTAGTGCACTTTGCTGGGCCACGCCAGGTGGCTTCTACACTCGGCACTTGGCTGGACTGCCCTCTATTCTCTTCTTGATTAAGACAAAATTGGTCAAATCCAAATTGGTTTCAATCCTTCTAACCTCCAGGTATGCACAAACTACAGTTGAATGTACATTTTCCAAAAGTAGACGTCTGTTATCAATATCATATCAGTCTTGTGTTAAAAAAGCACAAGATGGTGCACCTCTAGTTTAGCCAGTATCATTTTCCATGCGGCGGGGGTGACCCTCCTGATAAGGTGGCCATGCGGTCATGTGCTGTCCTACGCCCCAAACCATGAAAGGTGTCCGCACAATGAAGCTCCTGCACGCCCATGGGGTCGAGTTATTTGACTTGTTTGGCGAGTCTCACATCCTGTGGCATAGGCTGAATTGGTTCCCATCTGTCTAGTGCATTTGAGCCCTTTGTTTTGGGCTTTTAGCTCAAAGTCCCTGGGAGGATTTGGTCAAAGTACAACCAAAATTGCTGCCGGAAAACAAAATGGCTGACTTTGTTTTGGTACACTGCTTCTTTTTTTGTGCGTCCTGCGATGACTGACATCTCCACTTAATTTTTGGATGATCTGTGAACTGGTGGTTTGGGCTCACTGCTATAAATAAATTCATTATTTTCTTCACTTTAATTGGATATGCTAATGTTAAAATATTGTATTTTGTCTGTAATTTTTAAAATATGTATTATGATTAATATTGTGTTGAATGACATGGAACCTGTTTTGTAGTGTGTGTGTGTGTGTGTGTGTGTGACTATGAATGTGACTTGTTGTGAATAGAAAAGTATAAATACCTTTTCTCATCAATCAATGATTGATCAAACAAATACTTGTCATTTGGCATTTTTCCACAAAGAAAATAAGTCGTACATGTTGGATAAGCAAACACACATGTATATACACATGTGCATATATATATATATATATATATATATATATATATACACACACACACACACATACACTGTGTATATATACAGTATATATAAATATATATATTTTTTGGTTTACAGAGGTGAGATGAGTGGTGGTACATGTATGTACATGTACGTACATGGTGGTGTACATGTAAATAATAAAAAAGTGTGGGTGCGTGTAGTCCGTGCTGCATCATCAGTTGATGAACTGCGTGTACCCCTCAGCTCCTGTCACGATCACGTCCATCCAGATCCTCATGGCCTCGGCCGAGGGTGCCACCATGTAGTAGAGGCGGTCATGGGTCTTCACACAAAATGTCAAGGTCGGGTTAGGACTCTGAAGGACACAGAGCACAAGCATCAAAGCTTTGCCACACAAATCAAGCCTCGTGGTGTCTGCTACGGACAATCTTTCCACTGTCAACCTTAGCAGTACCTTCTGGCTATTATTCACATGCTTGATTTCTGTGGTTTCACTGTGCTTTGGAGTACACAAACGTGGCATGTAAACAAGTGAAGGACGTGGGAATTTGTCGTACTCATCATGCAATGTGACTCTTAAATATGCGTGTATGCATCACTGCTCTCAATGGTCGCATGTCTGATTAGAGTCCAGTCTGCACCGTAGAGAAAATGAAATAGAGTGGAGTAGAGATCTATGTTTCTATTTCAAATCACAATGAATTGAGATTAGGAGTATCATTCATGTGTGTGTTTCAGAAGCACATAACCAACACCAAGTGGTGGGGTGGGAGGTGACGATACAGTCTCAAATACTTATTTCACTCAATTAAATACGATGTCATTTATAATCTTACATTTAATGCTTCTTTATAGCTGTTTTGGTCCCCACTGAAATAAATTCATTTATACTTTTATGTAATGTTCTTTTCATGGCCCTTTTACCTTTTTAACACTGTAATACACAATCATTATCGCTTGTTATTTTTAAATTAACATTTTAAATAAATTAATCTGTTACTTTCCATGGATTTTAAATACAAATAATTTATAAGCTTTTGTTTTCTATGGATTTTTTTACCCAATGAAATAAATAACTTCATGTTATGTTTTTTTACCTTTATGAAATTAATATTGTCTAACTAATGTTTCCTTTGCATCAGTGAAATGCACATGAACTCATTCAGTATTTCAAATATAAGTTCCCTGTCGCCTGATCCCAACAAAGCATTAATACTTTCATCTTATCCCTCCTGGGGTTGCCACAGTGAATGTTTGATTTGCATGTTTTTTTTTTCTATAGCGCTTATCCTCATGAGAGTTCATGGGATTACTGTATACTTGTCACTACATAGTTATTTTGATGTAAAACCACTGTTGTTTATGTGCTGGTGTAGTTGGTTAGCAGTGAAAATTATGCTTGAAATGTATCTTTGGACAAAAAGCTGCTTTTCTCCCTTTTCTAGTCAACAACTGTCATTTTCCTGAAACTTACCTATGTTACTGCTGATTACTTTTTTCTGATGAAAGACGAGAGAGTCATTTGTTTATACTGCCAAAGAACACAATACTCTGTGTGCCTTGACAGATCAGTAAAAAAGCTGGTACTGCAGGGGTGCCTCTTTAATTCATATTTTGTTATTTTTATGGATGTCTTTTTTAAAACCTCAATTTATACAAATGAATTCATAAACTTGATTTAATGTAATATTCTATGGGTTTTTTCCACCTCAATGAAACCCTTTACAGTATAACAGTTATTAAGATTTTTTTACCTCAATTAAATTGCTGTAGGGTTGCTATAGGTATTTATTTAGTATGAAAAATACCTTCTAGAGGTAAGAGCAGGCAGCCAAAGAAAAAGAAAAGAATGGGGAATGATGTGGTGTTGACGTGAGAAACAGAAGATAAAGGAAGGATGAGAGAAGACCTTTGTAGGTACCTTTGTGGCGCTGCGCAAGTGATCATAGTAAACCTCCTCAATGGCCTGGAAGTAGATCACCCCCTTCAGCTTGTTCTCATGTTTGTCTGAGGGAAAAAGGCACAGATGATGACCTTCCAATGAGCCTCATTTGTCCTCATCTTAAATAATGACTGCAGAGACGTCCAACTTTGATCATGTTAAGCGTTTTAGTGATGGATAAAAAATGACAAGCACAGCACTTTCCCAGCAAAGCTGCTCTTATTGTACGATTCTTACGCTACTCTGCTACATCATTGCACTTTGTTTCATCACCCACTGCAGAACTGCAAAAAGGAACCGGTGGGGAACTCGACACCCCTTCTCTACCTCCAGGCGCAAACACTCCAGCAGCCAACTTAAGAGCAGTAGGTAGACATAGAGCGCTTCATTTCCAGGAATAATAGTTTGCCTTCATAACACCGCTATAATCTGCTAATGACCGGTTTGGCTGGGAAATAGCCCCGTGTTTACATCTCATTGCACTCACACCAAACTAACACCTTCTCATGATGAGGAGCAATTCATTCTCCTTGCTTATTGTTCAAGGTCAACAGATAAGTCGTGCACGTCAATCAGCCTCCCTGGAGAGCACCGCTGCTGCGTGCGTTTTAGCGACAGTGTAAGTCTTCTCCGTGTGCTTTCTGGCTTTCAACCAGCTACAATTTAAGAAGCTTCAAGCAGAACCTTCAGGGGACTTCGAAGGGCTGAAAGTGTTCCATCAATTACCCGCGTATGTACCCTCAACCTGCACAACCTGCACACATTAAACACTATAAGTCCTCTTCTTGCCGAACGATGACATGCAGGAAGAAAATGTTGCTTATTTTTGTCTTCTTTATTCATCCAACATTATGTGGTCATTTCTTGCTTTTGACTAGCAGGAGCCATGACAGTGCTAAGTCCCGACCAATTCATTAACTGGTTCTAGCCATTGGACAACTTTGTTTCACCAATAGAATTCAGCTACAGTGATGTGAAAATGTGTTCACCCCCTTGCTGATTTCATATTTTTTCTGCATGTTTGTCACGCTTATGTTTCATATCATCAAATACACTTACATATTAGTCAATGATAAATAAAAGAAAACCCAAACTTGCATGGCCCTGTGTGAAAAACCTAATAACCAGTTGGGCCACCCATGGCGTTTGGGAGGAGCTGGATGAAGTGGCCAAGGAGTCTAGGCTTTCCTGCTTCGGCTGCTGCCCCCACAACCCGACCTCGGCCAAGCAGTAGAAGATAGGTGGATGGGGTTCTAATAGTTCTTTCCCTCAATGTATACGTTTCACTTATAAAATGCAGTTAGGTGCATTAGAGAACAAGTGCACTTGATGATTCACTATTAAAGGGAAAAGCATGGAAATACAGTACTACTAGTGAAATTCAGAAAGCAGTGTACAGCAAATGTACACTAGAGATAAGTGTACTTACCAATGTAGTAGGAGAAAGTTCTTTTGAGGCGGTCAAAGACAAACCAGCGTTTCTTCCATGACTTGATCTTGCCTCCCATCTTGACAAGGAAGCCCTTGCACATCTTTTCAGTCAGGACGATGTGGTAGCAGGTTTCCACGCTGTGGCCTGATGCCTCAATGTGAGCGTGAAGGTCAAACTCCTCCTTCCTGATGGGCAGGTAGCGTGTCATTGGACGGGCCTGGACACACATGACGAGGAGACAGCAGTGTGGGCTGTCGTCACAGGTATCACAATAATAATTTCAAGTTCATTGTGATGCATAACAAATTTCACACCAATAACTATAGAAGATATTACTTTTGTATTTGTGAAATACTACAGTACTACTGTATTATTTCTATAAGTCACACTTTTTTTCCTACTTGGCGGGTCCGTAGGGTGATTTCCAACTATAAAGGGATCAGTCACTTTTCCAGGGTACGACCATTAGTCAAACCTCGGTTACAGGAGGTGCAATGTGGTTTTCGTCCTGCTCATGCAACACTGGACCAGCTCTACACATGGGAGTTTGCCCAACCGGTCTACATGTGTTTAGTGGACTTGGAAAAGGTATCCGACAGTGTCCCTCACGGTGTACAGGAGTGGTGGCGCGTTACTACGTGCCATTCGGTCCTTGTACAACCAGAGCAGCAGTCTGGTTCGCATTACCAGCGGTTATTCGAGCTTGTTTCCGATGAACGTTGGCCTCTGCCAAGGCTGCCCTTTGTCACCGATTCTGTTAATAACCTTCATGGACAGAATTTCAGGGCGCAGCCAAGGCATAGAAAGGGTGCAGTCTGGTGGCCTTAGGATCTCTTCTCTGCTATTCGCCGACGATGTGGTCCTGATGGCCTCAACGGGGCTGTGACCTTCAGCGTTTAGTGAGGCGATTTGCAACTGAGTGTGAAGCTTCATCGCGGCGGATCCCAAAGTGTTCATACTCTCAGTGAGTGACAGTCTCTCCAACGTCTTCCCCAAGGCCTCCTACCGGTCGGACGGGCCCTGAACACCTACCCCTGGAGGTGTCAGAGGGGCATCATGACCAGATGTCCGAGCCACCTCATGTGACTTCTCTCAATGTGGAGGAGCTGTGGTTGACAGAGCTTCTCGCCTTATTTCATAAGGAAAAGCCCAGCAACCCTACAGAGAAAACTAAGTTTGGCTGCTGGTACCTACCATCTCATCCTTTTGGCCACCACCTAAATCTCATAACCATGTGAGTGTAAAAAAGTAGGTCGATGAGTAAATTAAGAGCTTTGTGTTTCAGCTCAGCTTCCACCACAACCAACCCGATTCAGAGTCCGCATCAGACGCCGCACCAATCTGCTTGTCGATCTTTCGTTCCAACCTTCCCTTGCTCGTGAACAAGACCCCAAATTACGGAACCTGGGCCTGCCAGGTCTAACCAGTCCCTCCCTCACCTTTGGAGCCCACTCACCATCCAGTGGTGACTGATTGACAGCTGCGCCCTTCTCTTCACCCAAGTGTCCAGAACATGTCAGACGACATGCCAATAAAGTCAATCATCAAACTGCGATTTCTTGGAGCCAAGTGCACATGTGGACACTCTTATGCTTGCACATGGTGTTGGTTATGAGCCATCCGTGACAAGCATAGAAGTCCAGTCACGCCAATCCAGGTCTCACTGTTGCTGCCGACATGAGCGTTGAAGTCCCCAAGCAAAACAAGGAAATCCCCCGAGGGAGCACTCTCCAGTATGTGGGCGGGTATTCTGAACTGTTGTTTGGAGCATGAGCCTTTCAGTGCTGGCAACACCAGAGTGAAGAGTCCAGCCTCTCACAAGAGAACTGGTTCCAAAGCACTTGCCATGTGTCAAGGTGAGTCTGACTATATCTTCTGAAACTCCTCAAGCTCAGGCTCCTTCCTTACCAGAGAGGTGACATTCGCTATGCCAAGAGCTAGCGTCTAGGATTGGACTGCCAATGTTTTCAACTTCAGCTGCCACCCAGCTCACTCTGCACCCCTTTGGCCCCTCCTACCTGTGGTGAGCTCATGAGAGGGGAAACCCATGTTATCTCTGGAGGCTATGCCTGACCGGGCCCCAGGCTAAAAGCCTGAGAGTGATATTTTCATGGCTTCTTTTCTATGAATTGATTGAAGTATAGTAAAAAGAAAGCTAAAATGTATACAAGTATCATATTTGGGTGAAGAAAAGTCCATCCATCCATCCATTTTCCACCGCTTATCCGGGTCCGGGTCGCGGGGGCAGCAGCTTCAGTAGGGAAGCTTTGCCTTCCGGCTCAGCTCTCTCTTCACCACGACGGTCCGGTACAGTGACCGCATTACTGCAGATGCTGCACCGATCCGTCTGTCGATCTCACGCTCCAACCTTCCCTCACTCGTGAACAAGAACCCGAGATACTTGTACTCCTCCACCTGAGGCAAGACCTCACTCCCAACCCGGAGGGTACAGTCCACCCGTTTCCGACTGAGAACCATGGCCTCGGATTTGGAGGTGCTGAGTCTCATCCCAGAAGCTTCACACTCAGCTGCAAACCGCTCCAGTAAACGCTGAAGGTCACAGCCTGATGAGGCCATAAGGACCACATCGTCTGCAAATAGCAGAGACGAGATCCTAAGGTCACCAAGCTGGACTCCCTCAACACCTTGACTGCGCCTAGAAATTCTGTCCATGAAGATTATGAACAGAATCGGTGACAAAGGGCAGCCTTGGCGGAGGCCAACGTTCACCGGAAACAAGCTCGACTTACTGCTGGCAATGCGAACCAGGCTCCTGCTTCGATTGTACAAGGACCGAATGGCACGTAGAAGCGGACCATCAATCCCGTACTCCCGGAGCACCCCCCACAGGACACCACGAGGGACACGGTCGAATGCCTTTTCCAGGTCCACAAAGCACATGTAGACTGGTTGGGCAAACTCCCACATACCCTCGAGTACCCTTGCAAGGGTGTAGAGCTGGTCCAGTGTTCCGCGACCGGGACGAAAACCACATTGCAGCTCCTCTAACCGAGGTTCGACTAACGGTCGTACCCTTCTCTCCAGCACCCTGGAGTAGACTTTCCCAGGAAGGCTGAGGAGTGTGATCCCCCTATAGTTGGAACACACCCTCCGGTCACCCTTTTTAAAAATGGGGACCACCACCCCGGTCTGCCAGTCCAGAGGTACTGTTCCTGACTTCCATGCAATGTTGTAGAGGCGTGTCAACCAACACAGTCCTCCAACATCCAGAGCCTTGAGGAATTCCGAGCGGAACTTGTCTACCCCCGGAGCCTTGCCACTGGGGAGTGATTTAACTACCCCAATTACCTCCACCACGGTGATAGAACTGTCCACGTACGTATCCTCAGACTCTGCTTCCTCTATGGAAGGCATGTCAGTGGGATTGAGAAAAGTTGAGAAAAGTCAACCTGATCAATTGAAAGAATGCCCTGCTTCATTTGACAGCACACCTTCTCAACATCGTTTTTTACTGACCTGGGAGAAGTTCTTGGCTCTCATCTTCACCTCTTTCTCCACCAACTGCTGCCGATGGAGAGTTTCATCTTGCAGTCTTTTCTCAGCCTCCTCCCTCTTCTTCCTCTCTTCCTCCAGCATCTGATGGCGGGCAATAATCTCCTGCTCCTGAATCAGACGTCGGGTGTTCAATATTTGTACGTGTCAGGAAATACATTTATTTGCATACATGCTTGGTGGTGTGTAGGGTTTAAGACATGGACTCATTAACAGGCCAATACAAATGAATACTTCATTGTCCCCCCAAGGATTGCACATGAGTGTGTGCTGTATTGGATGCTTTTCTAGTTCTTCATTGACTGTCAAATCATTCAAACAGGCTAAAAAATATCACACCGGACACTTACTCGAAACTCAATAAGTCTGGCCTTCTCCATTTGCGCTTCTTTCAGCATTTTCTCCATCTCTTCAATCTTCAGCAAGTCTTCTCCTTCAACGCTGGTGTGCACACAGGAATACGCTGGTTCAATACTCAATCTGCTTTCTTTCACACATTTACAATTGAACTCCATTCATGTGTCCTTTTCAGGGAATCTATAAATATATATGTATACACACACACACACACACGCAGTATATATCAAAAAAAGTTGTACCACAATCTGGCCTGATGCTAGCTTTTTCACACTTTTTTACTTTTACACTTATTAATACTCATATTTTCACTACCAATTTATAAGGCACAACAGCCATCCCCCCGAAAAGACCAACTTTTTATATTTGATTTACTATCCAGAACCAGGTGACAACTTAAATGATGTAAGGATACTTTCAGTACCCTCCCCAGGACTTGAAACATATTCCTTTATTTTCACCATAGACTGAAAACATTGAGTCTGACATGACAAGGTAAAGTTTATGCAGAGAGTAATATTTTAGCTTTGATTTCCAGGTATTTACATCTGAATTTGGCATGTTTTTGTTGCCAAAATACGTCCAATCCAAAATACGTCACCGCTCACTTTCAGATTGGCTAGGATGGGTTTTGAAGTGAAAACAAGATGAAAACCAGACAGCTGTTTCCGGGTAAAAAACAGAGTAGATGGGAAATCAATGAGAACCATCCAGATGTAAATACCTGGAAATAAAATGTTGCCCTCTCAGTAATCATTTATAAACATGATAATACAGGTAAAATGTACAGCATACAAGTACACTGCTAAAAAAAAAGCACACAATCTTTACTTATTATGTCTTTATGCTTCACTACTGATCAAGCGTTGAGATTTCGCCTTTTGTTTGGCAGTCCATGAACGTACCAGAAAAGTGGAACACTGTTGTTCCTCGCTACATCGCTCTCTCCCTCTATCATGTTGTTCCAAAAAATACATTGCTAAATAAATGATGCATGTTTTGTGGTTGACTATGACACAAGTCATATAAAGTATTGTGGTGACTAGGTTACATTAGATTACAAGACCTGAACTTTCCGCACATCGAGTCAGCAACAGATGCAGAGTGAAAAATGTGGACAGGGTAAGTTTCTGGCTTCCCCACTCAGTTTCAAACCAAAGTTTATTATAAGTAATTGGAGGCTAAATGGTTAGCTCAGTAGCATGCTTAAAGCGGCCGGCGTTGCTTGCACAGAAGAGTTGCACATTGTGGTGCAAACAAAGCTAGCAGTCGTGCAGCACTGTACGTTATATTACTAACGTACATGCATGTATGCCAGATTCATGTCTGACTGGCTTCCCTGTATATCAATCAAGATATGGATGATAGGTTGACATGTGATTGATCCACATTACGTTTAAAATACCACAACAAGAAATATTCCCAATACGAACGCATCAGTTTTTATGTCATATTATCCCTTATCATTAGAAATGTTCGATATCGGCCCACTGAATCAAATGTAATACCAGTAAATATTGGTATCAGGTTTTTTTCTCTATAATGAAAGGCAATTTTTAAAAAACTGCTGTAGAAAAGGCCTCTGGGCTCCCGTACACCAGAGCTGGCGCGCAAATGATGATGACCTCCTCAAACTGCGTTGTGAAGCGTGTAAAAAAGCGTTAACGGCTGCAGTAACAACCTTGCTCGCTCTGTGCCTGACTAACGCCGCTTGTGGTTTAGAATTCATTCCAAGTATCTCATTTGAATATTCTATTTGCCATTTGCAATGACTGCAAAGCATTGCTTTTGCAAGGCGGAACCAAGACTCCTTCCTTCCTTCCTTCTTTACCAGGGTGAATGTATCAAACGCACTGGATAACCAGTCCTTTTCTACCATGTAAGATGGCAACTTCCTTTGCCATCCCCAATCACAAGTATTTCTCAGATGTTTGCTTACCGGAGTTGTACAATGTTGTTTACAGCCACGTTGAGAAGCTAACAGATAGCAAGTCTTCAAGCATCAGCCATGTTCAGAATTCCACAACAGAAGATATGTGATATTTTACATATACCTGTATCATATCGGTTGATATAGGAACCGGAAATTGTTGGAAAATACATCGATATATTGGATATCAGCAAAAAAGCCAATATCAAACATCCTTACTTATCATGTCTACTACATTGGATAATAGGAGCATAACGGTGACCATTGGAGGGCTCTCCTATGTTAGGAGGGCTACTATGTAGCAGTCATTCTGAGAATCGTAACCAATTCCCCCCATAAAAATGGGACCACAAAAGCACCCCCGTATGTACTTAAGTACACACTGCAGCTGTGTAGTTATCTTCTACCTGGACTGGTCGTCTCCAATGTGCACTTTTCATGCGTGCAGAAATGCAACTACAAAGTTAAGTCAAATATTGGATTCCTGCAAGTCTCTTGGGAGCTGTGATGTTACGTTGGCTGCTGCTGAAAGCCTTTTCCAGCCAACACAAGCTGCTTCCAAAAACAGATGGTCCCCAAATGACAACGTGCATATAATGTCTTAAATGGTGGGGAGCAGAATGGGAACTGGTGCCTTTGGGTGCATTAGTCTGACGGAATGCTTCATAACACGGTTAAATGGGATTATCCAGCATTGTACATGCCACTATCATTATTATGAGTAAATATGTTTCGTAGTCAACACACATTAGTAAATATTACAATTTTATCCGGACCGAAGGAGGTGTTTAAATGAAGCAACAATAGCAGTAAAACCATCCAACTGCTCAAGTGACTCTCCTCCTACAAATGGTGCACACCATTTTGCAGTTATCCGTTTCTATTCACTTTACCGACCTAACATCTCAGCGAGTGTTGACGGTCGGGACAAAGGCTCTGTAGGTTTATTTCCAGATGGGAAAACTGGGTCGGGTGGATACAGTGGTATGCTAAAGTTTGGGCACCCCTGATAATTGTCAAGATTTTGGTAAATGTAAGGGATGGTAAGTCACTAAGTAGCCACAGCTTCCCTGGGGCAGAGTGACGGAAAGTGGTGCCAGTGGGCGCCATCAAACCCTCCGACCACCACTGACACTCTCATACTAGGCAATGTGCCCTGTCTAAGGACAAAAGGAAAGTTTATTTCCTCCCACTGTGGCCCCTGGTGTTACTCTGAGGTCTCTGTACTGACCAGGCCTGGCCCTGCTTAGCTTCTGAAACCTGACAGGATCATGCTTTGACAGGCAGGTTTGGCCACATTTGAACACAATATTTAGTAGATCCTCCTTTTAGCCTCAATGAGGGTCTGAGAATGGTCTGGTTGACCATTCTTCTTTAGAAAACAGTCAGCTTTGATGGTTTCTGAGCACAGACAGCCCACTTTAAAGCACTCCACAGATTTTCATTCATATTCAGGTCCATTCCAGAATGTTGTACTTGTTCCTCTGCATGATACCTTGGTAGAATTTGAGCAGTGTTTAGGGTTGATGTTTTGTTGAAGTATCCATTCCCGGCGCAACTTCAACTTTGTCACTGATTCTTGCACAATCAATCTGAACAAGATTACCAGTACCTGTACTGGCCACACAGCCCCACGGCATGATGGAGCCACCACCACATTTTACTGCGGATAAGTGTTTGTCTTGGACGGCTGTGATCTTCATCCACCATGCACCGCCCAAATAACTATTTTAGTTTCATCAGTCCTCAGCACCTTTTCCAAAATGAAGCTGGCTTGTCCAAAAGTGCTTTAGCGTTCCTCAAGCCACTCCGTTTGTGGCATGTGCACAGGAACGGCATCTTCCTCATGCGGCATCCCCTTGTGCCAAGTGTGCTGAATAGTTGACAGTGACGCCACCTCAGCGAGATCATGTTGTAGGTCTTTGGAGCTGGTCTGTGGGTTGACTTTGACTGTTCTCACCATCCTTCGCCTCTGCTTGGCTCAGATTTTTTGGGCCTGCCACTCCGGCCCTTAACCAGAACTGTGATTGTGGTCTTTCTACTGTGGTCCTCACAGTAGAAAACTGAAAGCTGGAATTTCTGTGCTAGCTTTTTGTATTCTTCTCCCAAACCTAGATGTTGAACAATCTTTGTTTTCAGGTCATTTGACAGTTGTTTTGAGGCTGCCACGCTTCAGAGAAGATGCGGGGTCATAACCATGCAGAGAACAACTTGTAATTGGCCACCTTAAATAACCTCTCTTTGCCCTGTGTATGTAGGTCAACGGTCAATGAGCTTACCAAATGTGTTTTGTGTTTCAATAATTATTGCTAAAGGTATTCAAATCTATGAAAGAAAAAGAGTTCCCCCAAATTTATGCACCTGCCTAATTTTGTTTAATAAATAATTGCACACGTTCTGTAAACTTTACTTCTCAAATATCACTGTGTTTGTCTGCTATATGATATTTCAATGAAATTGCTGATCCAAACAACTAATCATTTAAAAAAGGAAAATCGTGAAAATTATCAGGAGTGCCGCAAATGTTGCATACCACCAATTTTGTATGTTTGAGGTGTCCACTCTTTTGCTGTGTGCATGCTAGCGACGCTGTCTCCCTCTGAGAAAAGATGCTCTTGTATGACTGACAAGAAGTCTCACTCCGTTTTCCGTTGTTCTATGTTGCGTTTAGGTTCTGAACCACTGCTGAACCAAGGAACCAATGAACCATGAACTCTCTTCCTGCCTGTTTGAAGGCGAGACACACACATGGGACACGCGGGTACAAAACAGACACACAGACACGGCAAACAGGAATCAAACCACCAACTTTCCAACTGCTTGAGTCTTGGGTTTGTCTGCAATTAAAAACCGTGCGTCTGTGCACTTTAATCAGCACACTGTGAACTTTTTTCCTGACAGGATAGTGCCGTATTCTCAGTGTAAACACCTCATGCACTTAAAGACTACGTACAGCAGCACAACAATTGAGAGAGCACTGAGCCACACCTGAAGATCAAACCTTGACGCCTGGCACTGCATGGTGTAATCGGTACCTGCATATGTTATCAGGTGAGCAGGCTGAGTTGTTCCCAGTGGACACGCTGGTATCCATACTGTCAGAGCTCTCCAAACTCAGTGTGTCGTAGGGCTGCTCTCCAGCTGATGGTGGATGGTGGTGCAGTATGGAGTGCTGGACCAGTGGAGGGAGGCTTTCGGAGCGGTAAGTGAGTGCAGGGCTGTAGGACATTCCTGGAGGGTAAGAGGGCGTGGAAATCATGATGTGAGGCAGTGAGCCATGGAGTGCTTCCCACTGGCATTGTGCCTCTGCTGCTGCTCTTTGCTTCAGCTCAGCCAGACGACGTCGCTGCTCTTCAATCACCTGATGACCTGCAAGAAGTTGGTATTTTATGCTATTTGACTTTAATTGGATTTGTCCTGTAAGCAAAAAAGCTAATAAGACAGCAGAGAGACACTAAAGGCAGCTCAGTGCTTCCAACATATACAAAAATATACGCAGTATACTGTATACACACACACACACACACACACACACACACACACACACACACACCTGCATGCACAGGCCAAGATGTCCCGCATTAACAACACAAACAGTATTCAAACCATGCAGCGCATATCACACAGTGATATTCGCTGTGACTATGTCTCAAATGGTATACCTGCCTCAGTACACTTCAATAAGTATACTATGTACACACTTGCTCAGTGGTGAATTCAAAGTATAAAGCAGATTCATAAACACCCTTCATATACACCTCATTTATATACATAATTCATATACAGCTCAAATAACAATCACAATAGTTACCCTGTTTTTCTTCTTCTCTCTTAATAGCGAACTGGAGCATGGTCAACATTTTGGATCACCACATAAAAGGCCAGCAATTGATGATTTTGCGATAATTAAAATGAAATTCAAGAAAATGAATCCAACTCAATTGGGCTGTTCAAGTTGTCGCTTCTCATTTAAGCAGGCTTTATCAGTTCATGTTCAAAACTAGAAACAACACCTGTCCTATCCAGCCTCCAAGAAGGCTACATCATTTCATTCTAAAAGACTGAGTAGGACCACTGTCCTAGCTAGCCTCCTAGCAGGCTACATAATTTCATTCTAAAAGACTAGGTAGGACAGCTGTCCTAGCTAGCCACCTAGCAGGCTACATCATTTCATTCTAAAAGACTAGGTAGGACAGCTGTCCTAGCTAGCCTCCTAGCAGGCTACATCATTTCATTCTAAAAGACTAGGTAGGACAGCTGTCCTAGCTAGCCTCCTAGCAGGCTACATCATTTCATTCTAAAAGACTGGGTAGGACAGCTGTCCTAGCTAGCCTCCTAGAAGGCTACATCATTTCATTCTAAAAGACTGGGTAGGACAGCTGTCCTAGCTAGCCTCCAAACAGGCTTCATTAGTTCATGTTAAAAAAATACACCTGTCCTACCTAGTATTTGGGCCTGAATGTCTTGCCCTTGTGCATGAACCGATGATGCCTGCTTGTATGAAACAGCAAAATGTCTTCTAAGACAACCCGAGCAGTCCCGTTGTGATGGCTTCAATGCATTACGAATACAATGACCTGGATGGATGACAATATCCACAGGCATAAAAATCTTTTTTTTCTGGCTTGCGCGCACACCCTACAGACAGTGTGCTGCATTTTGTGTTAATTGTCAGAGTGAAGGCATTTAGTGTGTACTAAAAACACTAAGTGGAAGTACTCAAGTGCACCAATTGAGACACAGCCTGTGTTTGTAAAAATAAAATAAAAACCATTGGATTGAGTTAATGACACTCTGGGCATGGGAATGAATGAAGATGTTAAGAGATCACACTGTTTGAAAGGCTACCTGCTGATCTTCCCTCTATAGGAAGATGGCTGGAGTTCTGAGGGTCTACAGTCCACAAAGACAGAAAGATGTGAACAAGATGCTCTACCAATGTCGTCGGGTACATTCCAAAAATTGGAATGTGAGTGTGAATGGTTGGTTGTCTACTCTATACGTGCCCTGCCACTGTCTGGGGACCACTCCGCCTCTTGCCCAAAGTCAGCTGGGATAGGCTCCAGCATACCCCTACAACCCTGAGGATAAGCGGCATAGAACATGGGTGGATTATCATTTTCTTCTTTTCTGACCTATAAATCTAACAATGTTGTATTCTTCTGTTAAATGATGCAACGATTCTGATAGTGTGCATTTGGAAGGGAGCCCTGCAAGCAGTTTTGGATGGCTCCACACAGTGTTTCAGTTTTTTTCCAACACTTTCAGTGCCACTGACATCACAAAACCCGGACTCACTTATATGGGGCACGTTGAGTAGTGGCACCCAGAAAATGTTTGGGTGTGAGCTAATTAAGCTAATTTTGTTTAGCAATACGAAGCGGGACTGGAATGTTACTTCGTCGTGTTGAAGAGTCAGAAGAGCAAGCCGTAAGTAACAGTTTCAGTGTCCTGTGTTTATTTTGTTTAAGTAATCGGACAAAAGCGGTTGTCGGTGTAGCGTTATAGAATGTAGAGTGTGTTCCCTGCACGTATGCAAATTACAAGACCACCGATGTCTGGAGTTGTTATAAACTGCTTGGGCTTGGCGGAAGGCGTACCAAGGTGAAGACCGGGGGTGGAGTACATTACACAAACCTCCCACTGGGTGGGGGGCAGGAAACCCAAGGAAACACTGCTGGAAAAATCTAGAAAGCTTTTTGTGCGGCTTATCCTGTGCAGAAGTATTGCCACTGGGGAGTGTTTTGACTTCCCCAGATATCGCTGATGAACTGTCCGCGTTCATGTTTTCGGACTCTGCATCCTCTATAGAAGGTATGTCAGTGGGATTGAGACTGGCCTCAAAGTATTCCGTCCACCATCCAAGTCAGACATGATTTCATCATCACATTTAATGCTATGTAATGCTTACTGTCTTGTTCACTTATCATAAAAGAAACATGAAATTGGTAACCTTTCTGCTGCAGTGCGAGCTGTCTCTTGCTCTCTATGCCCTGCAGGGTAGCCGCCAGGTTCCTGGGCAAACTGCTGGAGCAGTGGGCGGGCAGAGGAGTGCTCTGAAAAACAAGGGAGCAGTGTCAGAGAAAGAGCTGGCATGAGCGAGAAGTAAGGCCATCCTTGTTCTAAAACACTAAGATTGATTTAAGCATTATTTTTATGATTTACTAGTAACGGAGAACTTCAGAATGTCATTGATCAAAGCAAAGTGTCTTACTAATACTTTCCTGCCAACTGTGCTCCCTTGACATCATCACGCCCTGTTAAAGTCAAACTACCATATAAAAATGAGGTACTGTTTATACAATATCTCTCACATAGTCGTCAAATCAAAGACTTGATTAGAACAATTTAAAAAATACAGAGATCATATCTTATTTTTCAAACTGATACCAATAACTTTCTGCTTCCCAAGACCAACATGATATCGATAACTTTTAGCTTTTATTTACTTAAACATTTTGATTTAAGTGTAGGTTGTGCAAACCTGGCGATATGAAGGACTGGAACAAATTTGGATTTGTCCTAATCATATATGACATTACTACTAGCGCACCACTACTATCAGGAGAACGAGTGTACAGAGCGGGAGGAGCCACCTGGCGTGGCCCAGAAAGGTGCACTGTATTCGGGCACTCGCTTCAAGCAGCTGGCGTGATGCCACGGAGGTCTCTGAAAAGGTTATGTGTGTGCTTGATGTTTTTTTGTTCCTTTTATTGGGGAGCTTTTGCTACAACGACTTCCCTCTTGAATGTTTCTTTACAATCGAGCTAAGGGGAAGTCACAGGGAAATGAAAAAAGGAGCACTTGATTTGCACACCAGCACAGTAGGGGTAATCTCGTATCATATGAGCCTTTTTTGAAATTATCGGTTATCTGAGCAATTTTGAATGTTATCGGATTTATAATGTCCTAATACCCTAACAGCGGAACAATAATTATTGGCCCAATATTTATTAGCACTAGAAACAAAAACCTTTTCTCTCCGTGTGAGAAAAGTCTGAGAGGGAGCTCGCTCCTTACACGGGCCGCCTTGCAGCTAAATGAACAGGCTTAGTTGGCCATCTTCTCATTAGCACTTGCTCCACACATCCCTGCATAGACAGAGCAGCCAGTCTACCTTAGGGCTTGCGCTGTATCCCAGTGTTGCAGTACCCTGCTGCGGAGAAGATCCGGCCTTTGCTAGATGAGGAGACAGTGATGGATCACTGTCAACCTTAGAGTGGAAAACCTGAACAAGGAACATACAGAGTGGATGAGGTGCTGCAGTTTGGCAAATATAGTATCTAGTGTGAAAATAGAAAATCTGGAATGAAATTCCATTCAGACTACATGGAACTGGAAAAAATTGAGGTTGAAATTAAGAAAGCCAAAAAAAACCACACTTGCTTACTCAACAATATGTACATGCACATAAAAGTGCTACACAGCAGTGCAGTCAACTCGCCCTGGCCGGCAATGGTCACTGCAGGACGGGGAAAATGTGCATGAAGTGTCGGCTGCAGTGTGGCCAGATGGGAAATGACAAGTACTGTACCAGAAACTTGAAATGATCATATTTTGGGGAAAACATTACCACACAGCATGTATAGAATAGCTGGTATTGTAGTCTTTCCATTTTATGATGTGGACATGTGTGGCTTATATGTCGGAATATATTCTTCTTAAATTTAGTGGGTAGCGTTTCATACAAGGGAAATTATTTTGGCAATTATGTTAAAACTTTTAGCGTAATTAACGCATGCACACCATGTCAAGTCCTGTTCTGACGGACGATGGAGGCGTAATAGTACCCCACACGGGGTATGGGGTACTATGTCTTTACCACACGAGGAAAAGACACTCTTTTATAATTTTATTCAGACCTGACACGTTAACAACAGTGCAATTCCATCATACATGTTTCAAGTCCTCCCCGGAACCATACATTCTCTTTGTCACGATATCAGACAGTGAGGTCCATTCAGGGGCATCACAACATTTATAATGCATGCACGTGTGGTCTAGACAAATTGAAACACACAGACAAACAATACGTCGATATTCTTGTCACTCTTTATGCAGTGTACTTAATGCACGTTCCATTTGCTGGAAACATGCTAGAAATTACACCTACGCTCAAAACGGTTGAATTTAACTTAAAAAACTATATAATGTCTGAACGCTTTAAAAACATAATCAAAGTGTGATTCAAGTGTTCTGCTGCCACAGAAAATAGTGTTAGGTCATATATTGTCATACATGTGTGGTATGCATGTGTCTAGTCAAGTTGTAGCATGATTTCAACTATCTGTACATTTGTTACTACATACCAATATACAGTATATAATGGTGTCCTGTCATTTACGTTTTTGTTCATAAAATGCAGCATATTTCAAACACCATTGCATGGTGATGTATCATATCACTAAGTAATCAATAATCTGTTATCAAACAAATTAATCATTTGATAACTGATTAATTTGGTTAAAATGCTTAATCATTTGACAGCTCTAATTATACTATATTATATATGTGATTGTTTGTTTGAATGCAGTTCTTTAAACTTTAAAAAAACAATCGCAAATAGAAGCATCACAATCAAAAGCTTTTCACCTTCACATTGAATGAGACATAGAAAGTTGTTCCGCTAGCCCTATTTTCAAGTGGGGGAGGAATGCAGCGTTATTTGGCACTTCACATGTAAATACCAGCAGAAAGCAGTAAGCTCAGGCTTGAAGAGGAAGCATCATGTTCAGAAACAGCAGGAATAGGAAGAGTAAGAAGACCCTCTACCTGCAGAGCGGGCCTGCAGCCCGGCTTGGCTACCCGGAAGGATGACCAGAGCTGGCTGGAGCCTGCCCACACCTCCCGGTGCCATTGTTCTAAATCTAGCTTGGCAAGTGAAGGCCTACTGCCCTCAGACTCGCACTGCAGGGCCCAGCAAGCAGCAACAGCAGCAGCAGCAGCAGTGAGCGAGAAAGAAGCATGAGCCATGGAAAAGATGAATGGGAGGAAACAATGCAGAGATTAGAAAGGAATTCAAAACTATTTATGCTGCACAATTATAAATTCTTCCTAAATATCTTCAACACATTGTTTCTATCAAGAGGTGTATGCTTTACAGCCTCCAGCTGCGATGTCGCTGTTTTACATTACTGTTCTCATTCTTCTGGTGGAATGCAGTGTCCCACTTTCTGACAGTAGCATCAGCATTAGGATCCTCGAACTTTCATGTACTGTATCTCGCCTGCACTTCCAGTGATGCAGTGCTACTAGTCACTGCAGACACAGCATCTTGAAGGAATTCTTGATTTTACAGTCATAATCTTTAAGTCCCACAAAAACATTCAAATCCATTTCCAGTAGAAATATTACCGTTAAGTTTGCAACATGAATCCCCAAGCAGCCTAGCTTAGGTGTGTCTTCAATCAACACAATGTGAAAGTCACAGAATCCTGTTAAACACGTGTCATACCAATGCACAAAAGTCATGATTCTGTATTGACCAACCAGCAAGGATCTGCTGTATTCTTCTGCTCATCTGAGGCCAGGTCATGGTGGCAGTAGCCCAAGCAGGAAAGCCCAGACCTCCCACCTACTGGGTCACTTCGTCCAGCTTCTCCCGGCAGATCCCATGGCCTTTCCAGCCCAGTTGAGAGATATAATCTCCCCAACATGCCCTGAGGTTTCTCCGCGGCCTCCTACCGGTCAGACGTGCCCTGAACACTTCCCCGGGAGGCGTCCATGAGGCATCGTGACCAAATGCCCAGGCCACCTCATCTGGCTCTTCTCAGAGCAGCGGTTCTACTCAGAGTTTCTCCCGGATGACAGTGCTACTCACCTTATCACTAAGGGAGAGCCCAGCCACCCTACGGTGAAAACTCATTTTGGCCGCTTGTACCCCCATTCTTGTCCTTCACTACCCAAAGCTCATGACCATAGGAGAGAATAGGAACGCAGATTGACCGGTAAACTGAGAGCTTTGCATTTCGGTTCATCTCTCTCGTCACTACAACGGACCGGTGCAGAGTCAGCATCATTGCAGAGGCTGCAACAATTTTATCCACTCTATTATTAGTCAACACATTAAAATACAAGTGGTATGTTGATTGGCGACTCTAAATTGTCAATAGTTATGAATATGAGTGTGAATGTTTGTATGTGCCCCGTGATTGACTGGCGACCAGTACAGGGTGTACCTCGCCTCCCGCCCAAACTCAGCTGGGATAGGCTCCAGCATACCCGCGACCCTAATGAGGATAAGCGACATAGAAAATGGATGAATGGTATGTAGCATGACAAAATATTGAGACACTGCCTTACATCAGTGCATGAAGTCTTCCATGACAGCTCCGACATGATAGAGTGAAAACAAAGTTCTCCCCCCATTCAAATAACTACATCTGTCATACATTTTGTTATTTTGGGTCCTTAATTTTAACAGAGACCAAATGGTTAAAAGTTTTTTTTAATGAATTTATATTACTGGATGAAATGTATTGAAATTGAAGTGAAATACATATTCAGCAGGGCTCAAATTGTAGCCATTCATCCATCCATTTTTTATGCCGCTTATCCTATTAGGGTTGCGGGGGTATGCTGGAGCCTATCCCAGCTGACTACAGGCGAGAGGCAGGGTACACCCTGGACTGGCAAATGCTAGCTAATGCAGCCAAAACGCTGTACAGCACTCGTGCACACATGCGTGCTTTCTCAGTGGTGTTTGCTGACTGCTCTCCGGCTAGGGCTCCACCAACGTGCTCAATCTTGCATCCTAAGTCTCCTTAAGTGTATGATATACGCTCTCTTGAACAAGTAAGTCAAATATGGCTTTCCCTAAATTAAGATATAAGTTATTTAGAGCTGCGATCGCAGCACGAGTTACTCATGCTTCAAAGGACGAGAACCACCTTCTCTTCTTTTTCCGTCAAAGCAGCAGCAAAAAAATACAACACAATTCCTCCTCTTCAAGAGGTAGAAACGCTAGTATCGCCATGTTGGAAGTCGAGTAAACAATGACAAACTTCTACCGCTCTAGTTTAGTACAGGAGGAAGATGTTTTTTTATATACTGCCCCCTGCAGTTTGGGAGCAGACTCCCCACGGAGTATAAACCCGTGTGGATCTTTTCCACGCCCCTCATTTGTGTGGAAAGTGTAACCAGCCCCTCAGTTGGCACAAATTGAATGACACCGAGCATCCCGGACGCTTTATGTTATGTAAGACTTTCGACCACAAAGCATGCAGTCCTAGAAGTTTGCAAGATACTTGAGTTACACGGTCATGCACTACCTCTCGCATCACCGTAGACAACTTGGGAAAGCTCTTTCCACCATTGATGCTGTGGTATCGCTTCTCCAGAGCAGTAAGTCTCTCCTCTTCCTGGACCACACACACAAGAAACAGGAACACTAAAGCGCATCCCAACCAATGGCCTGTAACATAATCATGTGTTAGAATTCAGAACTTTTTACATTTTGGAGCATTTGCAGTATGAAGGTTTTGTCTTTGGCCAAACGCTCGGATTCTTGAGATGCCTGCAATCCCAGCTGGTCAGCCTGCTTCTCCAAAGCAGACACTTTTTCCTGAATAAGAGCAGAGAAATAGTCAAGAAATGCTACAACGCCACCACATCGCGTGTGTGGAATCTACAGCAGTGGTTTGGCAGCAGAAACCATCATCCCTTCATGACAAGCAGCAACCCAATTTGCTTGTGGGGAGGAGTAGCTACAGTAAGGTTACCCAGTTTGCACAGCAGGGTGCATTTTTGCGTGCACAGTGTCTTAGTGTGTAAGCGTTATTTTGATACCTGCGTTATGTTGCATTTGTGGTAACTTCTTGTATTGGTTTTGTTCGCTCCGTGATTTATGTCACCTCCTGTCCGTGTGTTCATGGCTCATTGCTTTAGCATTGCTCCTTTTCTGTGCTAATCAAGTTACTATCGTCCTTCACAATAACACCATTATATTCTCTCCTTCGTTATATTGCGGTATTTCAGATATGAATTAATAAATAGTGGCTGTTTGGTGGTAGACTATGGTCTATTATTATACATTCATCCTTCCATATTCTTCCGCTTATCCGAGGTAAGGTCATGGAGGCAGCAGCCAGACTTCCCTCTCCCTGGGTCACTTCGTCGCTCTCCCAGCAGATCCCAAGGCATTCACAGGCCAGTTGAGGGACAGAGTCTCACCAACGTGTCCTGCGTTTTTCCCAGGGCCTCCTGTGCCCTGCACACCTCCCTGGGGAGGCGTCGCGGAGGCATCCTGACCAAATGCCTTAACCTCACCTGGGTCTTCTCAATGCGAAGGAGCAGCAGTTCTACTCAGAGTCTTTCCCTGATGACCAGGCATCCCAAAGCTCATGACCATAGGTGAGGATAGCTACGTAGGTAAACTGAGCTTTGCATTTCGGTTCATCGCTCTCGTCACTACAACGGACCGGTGCAGAGTCAGCATCATGGCAGAGGCTGCAACTATTTGCCTGATCTATTCATGCAGTCTATTATTAGTCAACACATATTAGTGACAGCAGAAATGACGCAAAACAGTGAGACATTACTTTACATCACTGCATGAAGTCATCCATGACATCTTCGACATGAAGAAAAAAGTTCTGCCCCATTCAGTGCAGAGCTTATTATGTTTACAAGAAATACATTTGAGGCTAACTGTTCAAATGAGGATAAGCGGACAGGAAGTGACATTAGGCGTTCAGAGTTGAGTTTTAGCTTGGCTTGGGTTACAGCCGCACCGGGAGCCCGTGCACATGGACGCACAATTTACACACAAAAACAGACAGCACCATCTTGCTTCAAAGCTGCAATAAAGCCTGTTGTTCCTCCCATCAAGGCTGGTGCGTGTTTGTCTCACCCAACATTACAGTAATATTACTGACACTTAGTGACCAGTGTAGAATACTACATTTCATCTCATACAGTATTTGCCTGTGTCTTGTCAATGCTTTATATTTGCATTTTTATACTTTCTCAATTCAGGCAAACAATGTCAAATTTGCTTCAATATGCATATTTTTCACTGTATTCGCCGTAAAACATCATGATTTAGAAGATTTTTGAAAAACAGTGACAGAGCGAGGCTGCAAAACTTGACGTGTAAAGAAAAGCACAAATTATACTTGTGATCTGCTGCACAAATAGTCACAATGATGGATGTAGAGTATTTTCTGGACCAAATGGAGCAGGCAAACTTGGTAAAGAAGGAAAATGTTCAACTTCAGCAAAAAAAGTTTTGCCATGATATATGTGGTGGCTACCTTCCTATTGGCCACACTGCTGTGGTACTCCGCTCTCTCCTGGAGCAGCTGCTTGCTCATGGTCTCTCTCTCCTCCTCCAGGCTGCTTTCTCTTTCCAGCTGTTGAAACTCCAGGTCCTCAAACTTCTTCGTCCCTGCTTCCAAGGCTTCTCCCCTCTAACAAACACGTAAGATCAACACCACGTCAGTGGAACACTTGCTTTCATAGTATCATTACGAGCTCTTCAAATCTATTCATACTTTTAGGTTAGAAATTATAAACAATATGGAAATGCATATTCTGATCATATTTTTGTCGTAAATATGAAGCCATTGACATCAGTGATACGACAGCGATAGCAATACCAGCTGTCTGGATAGATTTTTTTGAACACCTACAAATAAAAGGAACATTTGAGCAGATGCAAAACACACCCTATGAACCAGTGGCGGCTGCTGGTCATTCAAAAAGGGACGCTCATTTTTTTTCAGGCCTACTTTATAAATGTGGTTATTTATTTAAATTTTAGCTGTTCCTTGTCGTTTTCAACAAGGACAAAGTCACAGGGGGGTCAGTAAAGTCTCCAGATCAATTAAGAACAACGGTATAAAAAACTTGGGAAAATGCTGATTCTCATTTTACTGTCGATCAAAAAGGGATTTTTGCCTCAGACAGATCATCCAATCATCACGCAGATGCCAAGCGTTTAGGCCTGCCCACTGCTCCATAGACTCCCAGAGATACTGAGCTCCCACTGGGACAAAACCCAGCATTTATCCAGTGAAAGTCGCGGTTTGCGCAGTGGAACAACCCATTCTACACTTCCCCATCGAAGTCAGCAGACGCTCAGGGTCCGACTGTGTAAAAAAAAAAAAAAGTGCTGTGCCACTGCAGGGATGATTCAGAAGGAAGTTGTGTCAGTTACCTGTGATAAGTAGCTGATTTAGAAAAACAAATGAAGGCGTTCCAGCACATATTTAGTTGATGAGACGTACGCACACATTTCATTGGCTAAATTCGGGGGGTTGCTCTTTCAGTCTACGAGCAATCGCCACTGCGGTGGTCCTGCTGCACTAAAAGGCGCTGTGAAGTGTGCAAGCAGATATCGCTGACAAAATGATGACTGGTTATCATTGTGGCCAGAGGACACACTTGATGTGTGTAAGTTAATTGTATTAGTGAGTGGTTATACATTCTGTATGTCAGCCATGACAAACTGCATGTCAGAAGCACAAATGCACGTTCTTGCACCACATCATTTTATAGCAGGCCTCTTTAGCAGCTGACTAATTTACTTACCAGGGAATTCTGGGCCCCATGAAACACAAAAGACATACGTTTAATAATTATTGAATTTTGTGGAATTGTTTTTAGCACTAAACGTAAATAAATGCAAAAATGTACAGTTCTATGTGATCCGTATTAGGTAGGGGTGTCACAAGACAATGTTCTTGGGTCTCAGAGGATGAGACAATAATTTAACTTTACTTTTAAGGACAGAACAATAAAAAAATTGCTGTGCAACGTAAAACTGCAATTGTCTACACAGCAAAGGGCGCGAGACACCCAATTCTTTACTTCAGGTGTTGTAGGAGCGTGGAGTTTAGTATATTGACTTCTAGGGTTGCTCTGGAGGCAATGAGCCTACTTTTGAGTGATTTTACTGGAGCTTTTTTAGACGTTTGCATCCGTGGAGGACCCGCTGACTGACTTGTCCCGGTGAGACGACCCACCCTTTTCAACTGTTGTTGCAATTGTTCGCGTAGGGACTCGGGACAGTTATGCAGCTGCTTCTTCAGCTCCGCGTGGTCATCCAGGAGTATCTGCACGACCCGACGCTCTGCCTCTACATTAGCCCTCGCCTACACACACACACACACACACACGCGCACACACACAGACACACACACAGAGAGAGAAAGAGAGAGCCAGAGAGATAGAAAAAGAGAGCGAGAAGGGAGGGGTATTAAATGTAATTCCATGCAAGTAAAAATATGTAGATTTATCTTAAATCCTTTCCATTTTGGCCACTCTTCATCCTTTCTATCGCACAATATACAGTATTGCTTTCACATTTAAATACAAAACAATACACACACACACACACAGCTCAAACAAAATTAGAGGAAGACTTTGAAAAAAGACGCACGGTGGATGAGTGGGTAGCACAGTTTAGGGTTGGGGATCTCTGTGTGGAGTTTGCATGTTCTCCCCGTGCGTGTGTGGGTTTTCTCCGGGTACTCTGGTTTCCTCCCAAATTCTAAAAACATGCATGTTAAGTTATTTGGCGACTCTAAATTGTCCTTAGGTATGAATGTGAGTGTGAATGTTTGTCTATATGTGCCCTGCGATTGACTGGCGACCAGTCCAGGGTGTACCCCGCCTCCCGCCCAAAGCCAGCTGGGATAGGCTCCAGCATACCTGCCACCCTAATGAGGATAAGCGGCATAAAAAATGAATGAATAAATGAATGACTTGGAAAACACATCAAATCTAAACAAGGGGGGAAAGGATCTTGAATATCTTTCCTGATAATAAGTAGGTGATGTATTAGTAACAAAATGATGCCACATCATTTGATAGAAATGAAAATGAAAATGAAAAAAATGAAAGTGAAAAAATGATGCAGCAGACTGGTCCATTTAGCCAAAATGTCCTTGTAGCAACTCCACATAATTGTCAGTAGTTTGTGTGCCCCCACGTGCTTGTACGCATGCCTGGCAATGTCGGGAGACCACGGATGGTGTTTAAGGGGGATCTCCTCCTAGATCTGGACCAGGGTATCACCGAGCTCCTGGACAGTGTGAGGAGCAACCTGGCGGCGCCGGATGGACCTAAACATAATGTCCCAGAGGTGTTCTATTGGGTTTATGTCAGGTGAATGTGAGGGCCAGTCAATGGTATCAATTCCTTCATCCTCCAGGAACTGGCTGCATACTCTAGCCACATGAGGTCGGGCATTGTCGTGGACCTGGAGGAACTCAGGTCCTACTGCACCAGCATAGGTTCTGACAATGGGTCGGGAATGGGTCGCTACTAGGTATCGGGATTTCATCCCGATACCTAGTAGCCGTCAGGGTGCCATTATTTAACCCTTTCTCCTGATTGGCCTGTGTAAGTAGGTCAAGGGTCAATGATCTTAGCAAACAAATTATGTGTTGTAATAATTTGTGCTAAAGGTATTCAACTCAATAAAACAACAAGGGTGCCCAAATTTATGCACCTGCCTAAATTAGTTTAAATATTGCACACTTTCTGTAAATCTTAAAAACTTGAACTTCAAATATCACTGTCTGCTATATGATATATTTCACTAACATTGCTGATCCAAACAACTGATCTTTTATAACGGAAAATCTCCCAAACTTTTTCATACTACTGTGTGTGTGTGTGTCCGTACACACACACACGCGCACACACACACACACACCCTGCTTACAGGACTGTTCATGATGCAAGCCATATGGAAATAGCAACATGGATGAATAAATTCACTTGAGTGTTAAAGAAGCAGTTTGTTGAAGGATGTCCAGAAGGTTACCCAGGAAATATTAGCACAATCCCATGCAATATTCCCTTGCTCACAATGACATCCATGTTATTAACACACACACCAGTAGGGAGTGGGAAAGATGAAAAGTCATGTACAGTTCGGTAGATGATGATCTGCCATGTCTACCTTGTCTTTCTCTTTCTGAGTGGCCTTCTCCAGCTCGTCCAGTCTGCTCTGAAGCTGGGTGATGATGTCCGTCTCCACCTCAATCTGCTCCACTTCCGCCCGTCTCTCTCCTTGCAGCAACGCACGCTCCATCTCAGCCTGAACAAGGGCAAAAGTTATATGTACACTATTTGTTCTTTTTCACTAGCATTAGTAAGTATAGGGATTTTTATGATTGCTCGAAAGAGACAATAAAGAAACTGCCACCAAGATCACTGCCTCAACCGACCACTCACCCATTGTACTCACCTCTTCTGAGCCGGGTCAATGTGCGCAAGGCTGCTGGACCACATGGCATTCCTGGTTGTGTACTACAGAACAGCTTGCTGAGGTATTTACAGACATTTTTAACATGTCTTCTGCCCAAGCAGCTGTGCCAACATGCTTTAAAACCACCTCCATTGTCAGTTCCAAAACACTCTAGTCCATCATGCCTGAATGACTACCGCCCTGTAGCACTCACACCCATCATCATGAAGTGCTTTGAGCGGTTGGTCCTTGCACACCTGAGAAGCTCTCTCCCATCCACACTAGACCCTCACCAGTTTGCCTACAATGGCAACTGGAGCACAGAGGATGCAGTCTCCATAGCGCTGCACTCTGTACTCCCAACTGGAGAACACAAATACTTACGCACGACTGCTGTTTATTGACTTCAGCTCAGCATTCAATGCTGTCATACCCCCTAAGCTAATCATCAAACTTAGAGAACTGGACATTAAGCCCTCCCTCTGCAACTGGGTTATGGACTTTCTGACCAACAGACCTCAGTATGTTAGGTCAGACCACATCTGCTCCTCCACCATCACGCTCAACACTGGAGTACCACCGGGCTGCTCCCTCTTCACCTACGACTGCAGGCCTATGTATGGATCCAACACCATCATAAAGTTTGCAGATGATACCCCGGTGATCGGTCTCACCAGCAACAACGATGAGACTGCCTACAGAGAGGAGATTCAGCATCTGGCCACTCGGTGCACCAACAATAATCTGTTCCTTAGCACCTCCAAGACTAAGGAGCTCGTTGTGGACTTCAGGAAGGATAGAAGAGGCTCACATGATCCCACCCACATTAACAGGATGGCCGTTGAGCCTGTCTCATCCTTCAAGTTCCTGGGGACCCACATCTCAGAGGATCTGACCATGACCACCAACACCTCCAGCCTGGTCAAGAAGGCTCACCAGGGCCTCTTCTTCTTGAGAACACTTAAGAAGAACCAGCTGTCCTCATCCATCCTGGTGAACTTTTACCGCTGCACGATAGAGAGCATCCTAACCAACAGAACCTCTCGCCACAAGAACAGTTTCTTTCCTGCTGCTGTTGAACTCATGAACACTTTATAACATTTGCACTTTATAACCAGTACTATGGTCACCTTACAATACCTGCACTAAAAACACCCTCATGCCTTTACTTATCAGTGACTTCAACTCTTACTCAGGGTTCTATGTTTTGTTAGTTCTATGTTTATTTAATGCTCTATGTTTACTTAGAATTCTACGTCGCACTGAGTCGCCAAAGAAAGTTCCTAGTTCGTGAATTGTTCACTTACAATGGCATTAAAGTTTTTCTGATTCTAATGTTTCAATCTATCTTCATATTCATATACTAATAACAACCTGTACATTTTTTCCAACTTTGAAAATTTCTGAACATAGTCGATAGCAACCTGTATATTATGTTCATAGGACGTTCATCTGTAAAGATTACAAATATTCATTGTTCCTTTCTTTTGCATTTTATAATTGTTATAACTTTACTTTATCCTGCACCTTTGCTGCTTATTGCACTTCTGGTTAGACCTAAACTGCATTTCGTTGCATTGTACTTGTACATGTGTAATGACAAAGTTGAATCTAATCTAATTAGGAGCGCACGACAATTATCAGGCTGATATGAGGAATTATGACGTCCTACTGATAATTTAGTAACATTAAAAATATCTCCAATAACCAACATTTGTTTTTTAAAAATCTCCAATTAGGCGGGACTACCCATAACGTGCAGGTGAGCCAATCAAGCTCATCCACGTAGTAGCACGTCAGCAATCCTGTACTTCCGGAACACCCCTCACAGGATACCATGAGGCTCTTGGAGATGATTATCTACCTACTGTACCTGTTCCAAGTACAAAGCATTTGTAGATCGGTCAGGAAAACTCCCTTGCACCCTCCAGTACCCTTACAAGCCTGTAGAGCTAGTCCAGCGATCTTGATCTCTGATAGACTCCAAGAAGGTCGGGTACTCTGAACTGCTGTTTGGCGCATACGCACTTCTTCTTCGTTATCTATCAGCTTTTCAGGAAACTCACAGGAACTGTCAACCTTCACATGGAAGTCTGCTCGCAGTTCTTGCGACATCGTTGTCCGTGCTCTGATATCGCTTGCGTTGCATGAAGAGACACGAACACCGAGAAGGTCTTCCTGCAAAGTCATTTATATTCACCGCCCAGGCATCGAAACGTAACTGCATTGTTGACAAGCCTCTCCCGGCATCACATTGCTCAAGCCCCGTTTGGAAAGTTGTTCCTATTAGCTGCGGCCATCTCGCTTTTAGGCCGCGATAAGCTTGTGTGTGTTCTTCATTGCAGTTAAAGAGTCTTCCGCCTTGATTTATGAAAAGGTTGAACAAGTAGTGAGTGAATCGGTGAAATGTGAATTGCAAAGTGGCGAGGGGTGCGCTGCACGCTGAACTCTGAGTTATACAGAAGCTAACTTTCTATGGTACTCTTTCTTGTGGGAAGGAGTGTTGTGACACTCTACCTCCTGCTTGGACTCCTCAAGTTGTTGCTCCAGCTCGGTCAGGCGGCTTTTGAGGTCATCAAGCCGTGACAGCACACACACCCGCTCTTCCTCCAGGTAAAGTAGCTCCAGCCCATCTGAAGCCGCCACATCTCCATCCTGCAGGGAGGTGAGGGAATGTGTGGGTACACTTACTGTACATTGTTTTATTTCTTTTTAAAGACATTCATGTTATACATACACAAACACCTCAGTGTAGAAGAGCAACCGTCCACTTTTATAGACAATTAGGGTTAAATCTAGACAGGTTACGATGCCAATCAAAACAAGATTTGATGACCAGAACAATTCAATGCACTGTATAAACGATGCCATTCAAATCGATTCTACAGATCGACATGTTTGTTGATGTAAATATTAATCTTACTTTAGAAAAAAGGATGGCAATTACATCAAAGTAGCATTTTTACAGTGCAATAAGGTACTGGCAGAAATCAAGTCAACAGTTACATTTAACAACATGTTAAGTGTAACTATTTTATATGTATGTATTTATTTACTGAATAAACATGTTTTTCTTTGATGAGGTCAATATTTTACATTATATATTTTATACCCATATATCATACTCTCCTCTATTGGTCTGGCTGGTCATGTCTTGCATCATTCTTGAAACTAATCAAAAATGTTCCAAATTCGGTGGTCTGTCGCGTTACTTAGTCAAACAAGCTGGCTAGTGTCAGCCGAGGCTAACTCAGGACACCAATTGCTTCTCTCGCAAAATTTCGCCATATTTTTCAATTAATATCAATTTTGTAAATATGGGCCATTTTATTTAAAAAATAATATATAGTTAGAAACCCCAGAGCTTTGCATGTTTAAGTTATTTGTTGTAACTTTCTGTTAATGCTGTATTTTTTCCCCTTTTCTTTCACCTCTTATTTGGTCCCAAATGCTGATCCTAAGTGGGAATGCATAAAGGTAAGGTTTGATGTTCTTATTGAGTGCTAATGTGCATATTTGTTGGTCCACAATCTCTCTGCAAAATAAACTCCAGGCTCACTAATTTAATGTTGTTCCTTTCTTAGTTTTACACAATACATATTATATAAGATAAATTAGATCACTACAATGTATGCATGTTTTGCTGCAGTGTTGAAAAGCTTTGCTACGACATACTGTGTGAAAAAGTGTTTGCCCCTGTCCTGCATGTTGTCACACTTAAATGTTTCAGATCAAACAAATTCAAATACTAATGATCATCGTAAAAGATAATTGTGTCAGGAAGCTTTTGCCAAATCAATAGATGCGAAGCAAACCGAAGAAAATGGATTCGCTGTGGCGCCCCCTGAAGGGATAAGCAGGGATAAGTCAAAAGGAATAGAAGTAGTTAATGACAACAACTGAACACAGAATGCAGTTTTTAAATCAAACATCTTGTGAAAAACTGGCAATCAAGCGTTTATGGTAACTTGCAATGAGTCTCTTACAGCGCTGTGGATGAATTTTGGCCCACTCATTTTTGCACCACTGCTGCAAATTCAGCCACATTGGGGGCTTTTTTGGAATGAACCGCCTGTTCAAGGCCATGCCACAGCATCTCATTAGGAGTCAGGACTTTGACAAGGCCACAGTCCAAAGTCTTAATTTTCTTTTTCTTCAGCCATTCAGAGGTGGACTTGCTGGAGTGTCTTGGATCATTGTCCCGCTGCACAACCCAAGTTGGAATTAGCTTGAGGTCACAGACTGCCGGACATTCTCCTTAAAGATGTTTTGGTAGACAGTAGAATTCATGTTTCCATTTAGCAAAGCAAGTCTTCCAGGTTCTGAAGTAGCAGATGTAATAGGAAACACACCTTCCAAAAAGCTCAACTTGTTCCTTGTCAGAGTATTTTCCCAAAGGTCTTGGGGATCATTGAGATGTTTTCTGGCAAAATTGAGATGAGCCTTAATGTTCTTCTTTGTTCGGCAGTGGTATACAGTGAGGGAAAAAAATATTAGAACCCCAGCTGATTTTGTAAGTTTGCCACTAACAAAGAAATGATCAGTCTATAATTTCAATGGTAGCTTTATTTGAACACTAATGCTAAAAAAATCTAGAAAAATGCGTTTCAAAAAGCGTTATAAATTAATTTGCATTTCCATTAAGGAAATAAGTATTTGATCCGTCGGCAAGATCTCTAGCTCCCAGGTGGATCTTATACAGGTAACGAGCTGACATTTGGCAGCCCTCTCAGCTCGTTACCTGTATAAAAGAGACCTGTCCACAGAAGCAATCGATCAATCCAGATGCCAAACTCTGCACCATGGCCAAGACCAAAGAGCTTTCCAAGGATGTCAGTGACAAGATTGTTGACCTACACAAGGCTGGAATGGGCTACAAGACCATCGCCAAGTAGCTACAAGCGAAATCTCACCTTGTGGAGTTTCAATGATAATGAGAACGGTGAGGAATCAGCCCAGAACCACTCGGGAGGAACTTGTCAATGATCTCAAGGCAGGTGGGACCAGAGTCACCACAAAAACAGTTGGTAACACACTACGCCGTGAAGGACTAAAATCCTGCTGTGCCCGCAAGGTCCCCTGCTCAAGAAAGTCCATCTACAGGCCCGTTTGAAGTTTCCCACTAAACATCTGACTGATTAAGAGGAAGACTGGGTGAAAGTGTTGTGGTCAGATGAGACCAAAACTGAGCTCTTTGGCATCAACTCAACTCGGCGTGTTTGGAGGAGGAGGAATGCTGCCTATGACTCCAAAAACACCGTCCCCACCGTCAAATATGGAGGTAAAAACATTATAATTTGGGGGTGTTTTTCTGCCAAGGGGACAGGACAATTGCAGCGCATCAAAGGGAGGATGGATGGGGCCATGTACCGTCAAGTGTTGGGTATTCCAGCATGACAATGATCCAAAACACACGGCCGAGGCAACAAAAGATTGGCTCAAGAAGAAGCATGTTAAGGTCATGGAGTGGCCTAGTCAGTCTCCAGACCTTAATCCCATTGAAAATCTGTGGAGGGAGCTGAAGGTTGGAGTTGCCAAACATCAGCCACAAAACATTAATGACTTGGAGAGGATCTGCAAAGAGGAGTGGGCCAAAATCCCCCCTGAGATGTGTGCAAACCTTGTGCCCAACTACAAGAAACGGCTGACCTCTGTGATTGCCAACAAAGGTTTTGCCACCAAGTACTGAAGCACCTTTTTCAAAGGGAACAAATACTTATTTCCTTCATGGAAACTCATCATTTCTTTGTTAGTGGCAAACTTACAAAATCAGATGGGGTTCAAATAGTTTTTGCCCTTACTGTACGTATTGGAACTCTGCCATTCACACTGTTTTTGCCCAGTGTCTCTCTTATGGTGGAGTCGGGAATGTTGACCTTAACTGAGGTGAAGTGAAGCCTGCAGTTGTTTGTATCTTGTTGTGGGGTCTTTTGTGACCTCTTGTAAGCGTCGTCATTGCGCTCTGGAGGTAATTCTGGTTGGCCGTGCACTCTCGGAATGTTCACCCCATGTTTGGACTATGGTTCGCTGGAATCCCAAAACTTTAAAAATATTTTTTCCAGATGGAACGATCTCAATTAATTTCAGTTATGATTTAACAAGGGGGGAAATTACTTTTTCATAAAGGGCCATGTAGGTTTAGTTATTTGTTTCCCCTCCCTTAATAATACAAAGTTTTATTTAAAAACAGAATTTTGTGTTCAGTTATGTTGTCATTGACTAATATTTAAATGTGTTTAATGACCAGAAACATTTAAGTGTGACTAGGTCCTACAATTGTAATTGTCCTACAAATTATTGATCATTATCCATAGACGACATTTTTGAATTACTTATAAAGTTTAATGCTAGTACATCCTATCAAAAAGAAATAAACTTTGAATTTCAAAAATAATTAACATTGTAATTGGAATATCAAGTGTTTTAAAAAAAATTGAACATAATAAATTCAACAGAAAAGACAAAAAAAACTCAAGTAAAATGGATTCTCAGTCTTAGAAAAAATTGCACTTAAATAAAAAAAACGTAACTAAAAAAAAAAGACCATGTCTGTTACAAAAACCCGCTCCAATAAAAAGCACACAACAAACTGCAACAGCCTGCAATGCCCGTGCTTGATGCAGTCATTGATGTCATTCCAACTACTTATGAAAGATATTTTTATGATACGTTTTTGTTGTTGTTGTTTTGTTGTTTCGTTCAAGAGGGAAAAATTTTGTGTTGGTTATGACAATCCGCCACGATTAAGTCTTAAATAATACTCCTCACAATGACAGCATTTTATTCACTTCATGTCAATTTCTGCAAGATTTTACGTTTAAAAGTATTTTTAACGCTTTTATTGACCAGTTTCTCGATCCATTAACACGGAAATCATAGGGCCCTAGATAGACTCTTGTGTATCCACTCACTAGTAGCCCCGCCTCCACGTACTGGGACAAAGAGGCATCATTTCTGAGAGGATGGGTCATTCTCTCTGTTCATTTGACTAGAACCCGCGCACAGAGGCAGAGTGAACCATCTTTTCATCCAGCCTGTGTGGTCAAAAAGGGACGGGGAAAACACACACGTTTCAATCCGGTAGAATTTTTTTAAACAAGCGGAAAACAAATCAGCAGGGGGTCACACACTTTTTCACACCACTGTACATCCATTCTATTACCGTCTTCAGTCATGGTAAGCTACAGCAGCCCGGGCTCTAGCATTGTTTAGGGTCGTCAACCAGTTGTTAGTGTTGCTATACCAGGATGGCATGGACTGCATGTCTCTACAATCCATTATTCTAAGGATATACGGTTGACCCTTATCGACCCAGAAGGCTGCTTACCAATGCAGCCGCTTTTCCCGCTTGACAAACCGGACAGCCTGTTAATCGGATAGCATCGGTTAGTCGTTCACCACCCTGGTACACTGTATACTATATAATAGACTGCAGTGAGACTCTGAGGAATAGAATGCACAATAAAAAGCCATGGTCTGCATTTGGGTAGGGATTGAGTGAAAGATGATCTTCCAGACTGAGTAAGAGCCATGCGAGGCTTGCACGCTGGCATCAGCGGTGTGTAAGAAGTATTTTCTCTGACCTGTGTGTCTTCATCCTGCAGTGCTGATGCGGTGCTTGGAGTTGCTGATGCTCGCACCTCCTGATGAGTGCTCTCTGTACTACTACCCTCGTCGCTCTCTCTCTGTGCCAGACGGCGAGAGGGTGGCGATGCCGTTACTCCTAGGACACGCTCAAAGGAAGCACCCTGCACTGAGCCTTCTGAAAATCCCCCAGGGAAAGCTGCCCTCCCAAGTCCCAGGGGCTCCAGGGTGACGCTCTCTCCTTTGTTGTATTCAGCACAGAGATGTAGGATGGTCTCCAGCCTCTGTCTCTCCTGTGTTCAAAGAACAACATCTGATGAAGTTTTGATATCACATTTACACAATGAACACAATTATGCTTACACAATTCATAAAGTAACAAAATGAATTTGATGAGTTTATGACTATTGCAATTGGCTGTCAACAAAGTTTGGGTGTACCTCGCCTCTCGCCCAAAGTCAGCTGGGATAGGCTCCAACTTGTTGCCGACAGATAATGTAAAAGTTTAGTGTAATTCAATGCGTGCAATGGCATACATTGCATTTCTGCTTTTAACCATACTGAAATTACTTTTTGTGGGGTTAAGAGTAAACAAACACCTACTTTCGCTTTACATTTACGAACAAAGACGCCATTATGGGCTTCAGAGGATACTGATGTTGCTGCTGTTTTTAGGCTCTAAGACGGGGTCACTCCAACAAGCATAACGTCATTTTGAACGAATGGCGTGAGAACGTTCGAGGGGTATCACAAGAGGAGACAATACACAAGGTTGGGCCTGCGAGAACGAGACAAGACTTTTGCTTATATAACTAATAGTAATATACCTAACTAATAATATAACTATAACTATATAACTACAATACAGTTATATAACTTCTACTATTGGGAGACTTCCAACGCCAATGTGTGACCCGGAGAGGCGTGACTGGGACAAACGGGCTACCCGATCTGAACCACTGCGGTGTGTTATTGTTGGACTTCCGGACACCATGTTCGAACATAAGAATGTCCACAAGTGCTCTTGGCACCAGAACACCCTAGTTCTATGATTGACTATGTAGTCGTGTCATTAGACCCGCGTCGGCATGTTCTAAACACATCGGTGAAAAGAAGAGCTGAGTTGTCAACTGATCACCACCTGGTGATGAGTTGGATTAGATGGCAGGGGAGGATTACGGACAGACCTGGGAGACCCAAACGTGTAGCGAGGGTGTGCTGGGAACATCTGGCGGAGTCTCCCGATCGTCTAGTCTTCAACTCTCACCTTCGGCAGAGCTGTGCCTGCACCCCGGGGGAAAGGGGAATATTGAGTCCGAATGGGCCGTATTCCGTGCCTCCATTGCCGAGGCAGCTAGTTGCAGTTGTTGCCGCAGGTCGGTGCCAGTCATGGCGACAAGACCCAAATCCGTTGGTGGACACCGGAGGTCAGGGCTGCCATCAAACCTTTTGAGCCTCAAAAAGGGGAAGCAGTCCCTGGTTCCGACAGTTTATAGGCTGGGCATGCTGACCTCGACTGAGGATATAGTCGTTCGGTGGAAGGAATATTTTGAGGTCTTTCTCAAACCCAGTGACATACCTTTTGTAGAGGAAGCAGAGTCTGAGGACACAAATGCAGACAGTTCTATCACTGTGGCTGAGGTGTCTACGATAGTCAAAACACTCCCCGATAGCAAGGTTCCGGGGGTGGATGAGTTTCACCCTGAGTTTGTCAAGGCTCTGGATGTTGAGGGACTGTCTTGTCTGATTCCTAAGCCTCCCTGGGAAAGTCTATTCCAGGGTGCTGGAGAGAAGGGTACGACCATTAGTCAAAACTTGGTTACAGGAGGTGCAATGTGGTTTTCGTCCCGGTCACAAAACACTGGACCAGCTCTAAACCCTTGCAAGGGTTGTCCAACCCATTCTACATGTGCTACAAACCGCATGACAGCCTGTGAAGGTTTGTGTGTACAGAAATTGTACAGAAAAAGTTTTTCCCCAATTGGTTTGTCATTTCTTGAAACAGAACTGATATTCCTAAAGTCACATGGACAAACCTCCAAACAATTTGGCAGTTTTTCACAACACAATTAGATTCTTCATTGATATCGTCAAACTGCTGATGTCTAAGTGCATGTTTGCAAATTAATAAGTCTAGGTAGCTATGGTAACCTACATTTGGCACAATTTCCAATGGTTATGGTTTTATTCGAACATGCCTACAAGATGCAGTGGAATACATTACCTAATACAATTCACAATTCCACGTGTCTAAAAGGAGTAAGAAGAAGCAAAACTTACATCAACTGATTAGATCTTGTATGACATAATTTCATTGTATAAATCATCACACGCACAATAGTGCTAAGAATATACTGTAACACCATGAATATCATACTTGGGTATGTTGAAATGTCGGCTAAATTGATCGTTTGACAGTCAGGTTATTATGTTCATTACATTAAGTTAGGTCCTTATGTTCTTATTTACAGACCAGAATTAGCTAGTTTTTTATACCTGACAGTTTCGACTGCTCACTAGTGGCAGTATAGTGATGTTAATGACACTTGTCAGCTTGTGTCTTGTCAGCTGATTTATACAGATTTTGGTGCCATCTTCATGCCAGTGACTGCTGGGCAACAGCGCCGTCTGCTGTTCAACTTCTCTAAGACCATATCCAAGGTATGAGAGAGTAGAAAGGTCCTCTCATCCTGTGGGCACGTTTCCGTATTTGAATTGCCTCTTTAATGCAGCAGTGGTGTTTGTTGACCTCAGTCCCAATGATGTTTGCTCCATTCCTATCTATAATGTGGTTTTCTCTTTTACAGGGGACGGAAATGGCACATTTCAATTGTTCCTGATTTGTGTTCCTTTTTCCTTGTGTTAAATTCCCTCCCTGTTTCTGCAATTTATGTTTTATTGCAAGACATGCAGAGTATATGACTTTACATTGGTTGTTGTTGCGTGTGACTGTAGACAGCAATGAAAAAAAAAAACAATCTGTCGCAAAGATGGCATCGAAGCCTGCAGTATTTTGTCAATTGAGTTTACTTGCGTGGGAGGCAGAAAATGAGCCCTTTGGGCCAAAGAGTGCCGTGTTTGCTGGAGAACAGTCAGACACACTAACATTGGTCTCCCACGCAACATCTGCCGGCACACAGATTACACTCCTCAGCTCTCTCATGCCTTTCTTTTTTGTTTTTTCAACATGCTCCATGAAAAGCCTGCAAGACAGTCTTCATGCACATCAACACATAATACAACCTGATGCATTTCAGAAATATAACACAAGCAGGCAGACTGCATGAATACCATACATGTATGCTCTTTTAGAATATGCCATGGCCACATGACATCTTTATTTTGACTGTGTGATTACTTTCTATTAACTGTAAAATGGACTGTATTTTCCGAGTATCAGTCACACTTTTTGTGGGTGGTGACTGTTTTTATTAAAACACCTAGTGACCTAATTTTAAGTGCACCAAAATGCATTTGGTGCACAATGAGGTGCTATACTTCATGGATCATGCTGAAATGTAAATTCCACCATATCTATTGTATTTTCTTTGTCACAAACTTTTTCATGTCACAAAAAACTGATGCACAAACGATCTGAAGTCGACATACAATGGTACTCCACATTTGTGTTCTACATTTTGCCGTACCTCTCAGTGCGAATGCTCTTATACCTTGCACTCAAAAGACTAAGTACAAACATGCACTAATTGAGACACAGCCATTGTAATTCACACTTACTTTAAGCATAATCCCATTTCAGTCTTTGTTTACTTATTTCTTTCATTTACAAGTAACAAGTCCGCAAAACCTACCCAATCGTGGTCAAGCAGTGATCATATGGGGTGGGGGCGGGGTGGTCCATTAATTCAGTTCCCAGTGTAAGTGCCAAGAGATTTTTTTTTATTGAATCTAGCGCTGCACTTATTCCCCTCTCGAGTGTCACATATACGCATCAAAGTCAGACGAGCCTCTGAAATGTAAGCTGCTGGTCTTTCTAAAAAATGTAACAGAGGATGCAAGCATGTGGGGATGCCCGGCATTAACACAGCTGAACCTCTCATTACCATGTCATACACATTACAATGCAATGCAGGAACCATCAAATCTCCGCCTTTCCATCCATCCAATTTCTTCCGCTTATCCGAGGGGCCAGCAGCCTAAGCAGGGAAGCCCAGAGGTCCCTCTCCCCGGCCACTTTGTCCAGCTCTTCCCGGCGGATTCCGAGGCGTTCCCAGGCCAGTTGAGAGACATAGTCTCTCCAGCGTGTCCTGGGTCTTCCCCGAGGCCTCCTACCGGTTGGACGTGCCCTAAACACCTCCCCAGGGAGGCGTCCGGGAGGCATCCTAACCAGATACCCGAGCCACCTCATCTGGCTCCTCTCAATGCGGAGGAGCACCGGTTCTACTCCTAGTCTCTCCCAGATGACAGTGCTTCTCACCCTCTCTCTAAGGGAGAGCCCAGCCACCCTGTGGAGAAAACCCATTTCGGCCGCTTGTAAAGTAAACAAGTAAAGTAAAGTAAACTCCTCCACTTGAGTCAGGACCTCATCCCCGACCCGGCGATGGCACCCCACCCTTTTCCGGGCGAGAACCATCGACTCAGATTTGGAAGTGCTGATTATCATCCCAGCCGCTTCACACTCAGCTGTGAACCGATCCAGTGAGAGTTGAAGGTCACTGCTCGATGGAGGCAACAAGACCAAATCCTGCGGCCAACAAACTGAAACCCCTCAACGCCCTGGCTGCACCTAGAAATTCTGTCCATGAAAGTAATGAAAAGAATCGCTGACAAAGGGGCAGCCCTGGGGGAGTCCAAGCCTCACTGGAAATGAGTCTGACTTATTGCCAGCAATGCAAACCAAACTCTGACATGACATGCCCACAGCATCTAGGGCCTTAAGGAACTCTGGGCGGATCTCATCCACACCCGGGCCTTACCATCGAGGAGCTTTTTGACCACCCCGATAACCTCAGCCCTAGAGATAGGAGAACCCGCCTCAGAGTCCCCAGGCAAAGCTTCCATGTTTTTTCATTATTTTATGGCATAATAATGCAAGTACATCATATCAAAAATTGTAATTTCTTAAGAGTACTTTATTACGATGAGCTGGGGATAAAAATAACCGTGCCTTTCGTCTTTTTTTCCCCCACTCAGAATCTATACTTTGGCATCAGGAATGGTAAAAGGCTCCTTTCGTGAAAGCGGTAAAAAAAATACACACACACAGCCGCAGCAGCATTCTAAACTAAGCTAACCCCGTTAGCTTCCATTTACGCTCTGTAAGAGGAGGAGATTCTGCCAACCCTCACTGGTGTTTAGTGCCATTTCAACAGATTTAGCTCCGAGGGTCGGTTTAGTATTTGCAATGAGATTCCGCCACAATTAAGAAGTCCGCAGGAAGAATAATTCTGCACACAAACATTCATTCTCTTCATAATAACAGCATTTCATTCACATTATGTCCATTTCTGCAGGATTTCCATGAGTAAAGTTCAGTTTTTATTGGCAAATCCCGTAACTTTAAAATCATAGGACCCAGCACTGTTTAACAAAGTGTAACAAATACAGGCTTTTTTGCCTTTTCTGTGGATCTTTTGATGTCATGTTAATAATATCAATATGGGAAATGTTCATAATTGCTTGATTATCTTGCCTTAATGCTTGCCTTGTACAGTAATACTGTGTGCATTTAAAGGAAGTGATTTTATTTTCCACTGCTAAAGAAATATGAAACCTTATTGGTGTGGATAATAAGACATGTTCATGTAGTTGCAAGTTCAACAATTTGCTGCAAACATAAAATGATCTCTTCTTTTTTTCCTTTGGGCGTATCCCTTCAGGGGTCACCACAGCAAATCAGTTGCCTCCATCTAACTCTGTCTTCTGTATCCTCTTCTCTTGCGCCAACTACCTTCATGTCCTCTTTCAATACATCCATAAACCTCCTCCTTGGTCTTCCTCTAGGCCTCCTGCCTGGCAATTCAAAACTCAGCATCCTTCTACCAATATATTCACTATCTCTCCTCTGGACATGTCCCAACCATCTCAGTCTGGCCTCTCTAACTTTATCTCCAAAACATCTAACATGTGCTGTCCCTCTGATGTGCTCATTTCTGATCCTGTTCATCCTGGTCACACCCAAAGAGAACCTCAGCATCTTCATCTCTGCTACCTCCAGCTCTGCCTCCTGTCTTGTCCTCAGCGGCACTGTCTCTAAACCAAACAACATGGCTGGTCTCACCACAGTTTTGTACACCTTTCCTTTCATTTTAGCTGAAACTCTTCTATCACACCCGACACTTTTCTCCACCCATTCCAGCCTGCACACGCTTTTTCACCTCTTTTCCACACTCTCCATTGCTCT
>QODF01000130.1:265283-304899 GCA_024372805.1 Oostethus manadensis
ATATATATATATATATATACACACACACATACATAGATATATAAATACCAGTGCTATTAACCAGTAAATACTAAATGATGATACTAATGATTAGTATTATTAGCTGTTTTTAAGTTTACAAGCAATCAGAGGAGATGATATCATTTAGATGTGTCAGTGAAAAAGTCATGTGACCGATACAGTTGCTGTTTCCCCTGTCCGTGAGGCGCCAACTGTGTTTATAAGCAAGCCAGTTTGACTTCTGTCATCGGCGTGCAATGTCTGTGCATTAAGAAAAAAAATTATTTCTTTGTATCCAGTGTGACATGGAGACTGAAGGAAAACAGCTCCATAGTGTGGGACGCTTTTGATCTTATCTCGGCAAATAAGCTATTTCTTCCTGTTCCTCTGAAACAGCTTTTCTCTTCTTGCTACCACAATTTATCTGCATTTCGCTGACTCTTAGTTCAAAATGTTTATTTTCTGCAGGTTAGATGTATTTAACCATGTAATTGTTTTACTCAATTGTCCAACAGTACGTAAGGAAAAGCACCTCATCAATACACATAGGTACAGTACATAACATTTCTGTATTGCCTGAAGTATGTGATATTACATGCATTTAATATTTGATTTACATTTACAATATTGATTTGCATATATTAAAAGTACGTGTATGTGTATATACATATATGTATGTGTGTATGAATGTATATGCATTTATCTGTATAAACTGTATAATCTGTAAACAATAGTATTGTCAGCATTATTTCCAGATCATCTTTTCATTCATGTAAACAATAATCAATGGCACAATAATAATAATTACAAGTTGTAAACAATAATGTGTGTGTAATAATAATAATACACCATATCCAAGGCAATAAACTTTCATTTCAGTGTATTTCTCATTGGAAGTGGAATATCAAGAGAATTAAATACATTTGAAAATTAAACTTCATTTCCTTTCGCCGTACCCCTGCTCATCCCTTCAGGGGTTGCCGCAGCAAACAAATTTCTTCAGTTTGATTCGCATGTTTTGATTTGGCCAACGTTTTACTGGGATGTAAACACAAGCCTCAGTATGAGGGACATTATCTTTTACGATAATCCTTAAAGACCAAAGACAAAGAAAAGAAATGTAGCAACATTTACAATCAAAATCAATCACAATCTTTCTGATTTTGTCATTTTAGTTATTGTCTGAATAATGGCCCAAAAATAGGGACAAATAACCCAGAAATACTCTGAAGCGCACATCTTGCGTCAGTGCAGACATCCCTTCATTTGCACAACCACTTCTTGATTGACTTTTAGCAACATTGTCTGTAGGCTATGTTGTTTGCGTTTAATGGAAGCGTTTGCTCCTAGCACACGTTGTGGATGCAGCACAATGAGGTGTTACCCTTCCGGAATCACAGCAGATGAAGCGAAAATCCCGTTATTTTCTATCATTTATTTCATTGCATTGTCTTCGTCACAACCTTTTCATGTCACAAAATGATGATGAAACTGAGATTGTTTTTTCACACGACAAGCACAAACCCGCCTCTCCTCACACGGACAAAGACACTGAATGGCTGGCAGGCTAGTTCACGCACTCCGCTCGTTCTGCTACCGAACCAACAAACCCAAGTGTTGGCACAGATGCACAGAGTGAATCCTCTTGCCATTCAGCCTGATTACTAGAGAGAGAGAAGGAAATTGGACGCCCATGTCAATATACCGAGGCGTGAAAAAGCATCAAGTGTGTTTTATTGTGTTGTTCATTGATTTATTGATTATTGTGACAGGCCTACACATCCTTTAGAGGTGAAGTAAACTATTGTGGAACAGTTCAGTACATTTTGTGTAACTTGCTGCCGTGAGCTATGTAACCCACTGATTTTCACAATAACGCCTGTTTTTTCTTAAATAAACTTGTTTTTTGGCAATCGCTTGTGTAGCGAGTAGCAAGCTGTGTGTGGAATGCTCTGGGCTAGACAATGTGTCTCCACAATGAGTCAACAGTGACTAATTAAGGCCCTGCGGCGCCTCTCGCTGCAAGCATCTGCGTAAGAACAACAAAACCAAGCTTCTTTGTAGGTCTACAGTATCTACTCGCTGGCCATCCATCTGCACTTGACCTTTCATATTTGAATACTTTATTTAGATTTATGTTTTGTGATTTATGCTGCAATGGAGGAAGTGCCAGAAAGATTTTTAGTGTAGTCTGTGACATGAAAAAGTTCTATTTTGTTCTATTCGCCTTCTTCACCTTATGTACAGTACATTTTGCTTTGCCGGGCTGCTCCTGGACCAGTGCAACCAACCTTTCAGTGATTAAGTAAGAGTGTTTATGAGTGTAGGCAGGGCTGTCTAAGCTTTTTCTACAGGTGGACGCATGGGAAGCATAATCGAAGATCAAGGGCCATATGATATATTCAAGGCATTATAAAATGTACAAGTACTCATCACTGATGATTGACGGACAGATGGCATCAGACTCAGTGTAGCCTTTAGCCTGGTGGTCGAGGTAAGGCTATAACTGCTGATAGTGACAAAATGCCAATTTTTACAACTCTAATAAAGCCTGGATTACGCTAATTGCATACGACCTCACACACGTTTTAAATGATAAATAAATAGAAATTGAATGACAATGAAAGATAATCAATAGAGCACTTCGAGCTGTTTACATCTGTTGTGGCGTCGCCCATTCTCTTAAAAGTGGCTAGCTGGGGTACGCCAACCTGCTGCTCCGCATGTATATTTGTCGCAATATTACAGTTCCATCATCGCTCCCTTTTCCAAAAATTACTTAACAAATGATCACTTTTTTGTGATTAAATATGGCCTAGAATTAGTTTTTTAAATGTAGGTTTATGCAAATGGCAGTTATTCTTGGCGTAAATTAAGCATTTTCACGCATAAAAATGGCCTCTACTGCTATAGAGTAATACGAGTGTCAAGCCAGCACAAGGAAGTACATTGTCAGCAAAAAACAAGAAATAGCTAACGTGTGAGTCTATGCTATGCTATATTATTTATGTATACTACGTAGTATTTTCTCCAATTGTGTCCACTATATTGGGTAAAACAAATGTAAAGGTGACTATAGGGATGTTACTTCCTGTCTTGAGGGCTCTAATAATGTAAAAAAAAAATATTTAGAAGATTGTAAACAGGTGTTCGATTCCATAACTATGAAAACTTGTTGATATTGAACCCTTCAGAAATCACAATTGGGTCTGACACCAATTTACCGCCATAAACGAGGGATTACTGCACATGCATTATGTTGTTTGTATTATTTCATGTTTTATTACCACGTATTTATAATCATTAGCGAGTTACGGTAAATGACATGTTTTTTTATATTTCTTATGACCTCATGCTGGCATCTTTAAATATTACCTTTTAACTACATAAGGTACACAATACTTGATATTGATACGATGAGATGTCCTAATTCTTGATAGCGGAATATCCTTCAGGACCAATAAAGAATGGAGCTGATATCCAATATGTGTAACATCACATGTCCCCTGTTGTGGAATTAACGCACTTTGGTGACCCACAATATTGTTTGACATTTACCGAGTATACTTGCGCTTGTGGGTCATGAGGTTGTTGTATCCACTTGGCTGTTGCTGAAGAGTTTGCTTGTTGTTGAGTGGAGAAGAAACTGACCTCGACTCCTGTCTCACTGTGAATCACATCTCCACATTCCAAATGATTTGGTGACCCTCAACGTGGGTAAAAGTGTCGACTGACAACAATGAGGCCGTACGGGCGCAGCTACAAGTTAACGAGTTGGCTAACGTCGGCGCTATCTGCGCCGCGGCAGTTACCTTGCCCGATTTTTGGCAATTCAACCCACACCCGTGTTTGCACCACATCGAAGCTCAGTTCCAACTGCAAGGAATAACACAGAACGTGACGTATTTGGATGCCTCAACGACACCCAGTAGAGTGCTCTTGTTTTTTGTATGGATTTTCATTCTAATGAAAAACATGATTGATATTATATTTTATGACAATATTTATCCCTAATCAACACGTTCTCCTTCATAACATTTAGCTAATTATTCAATCGTGTCAAGAACGTGAGAAAAAAGCCGTGGGCCAAAGTTGCACATTGCTAAAATTTGCAGTTTAGAAATGTGACTCACCAGTCTCTCCATTTCCTGCTCTTGAAGTCGCTCCTCCCTCTGTCGTCGATGGTATTCCAGCAGCTCGTCCTCATTGTCGCTGATCTCGGTGATGCTGTTCTTCCTCTCCCTCGTTGTCGGCCGCCCTGTTGAGATCTTCCTGTTGCATCGGGGACTGGCCATGGGAGATGAGCCAGGAAGAGAACCCAGACTGTAGGCAGGCGAGGGGGAGTTGCCAAAGGTGGCCTTTTGGAATCCCGCGCAACCTTCCACCATCATTGGGGTGGGCGAGGGACTACGGGTTTGCATTCTCTTGTTGCCAGCTAACTCTTCGGGTATAGTTACAGTTTTGCGATGAAGCCTGAGACTCTCTGAGATCGGCTTACGCAGACATGAGGGGCTATCTGGGGCCTTCAGGGCAGCTACTGTTTCTGGGAGTGACACTGGGAATACTGGGATGCCTCTCCGAGCAATGGAGGGACTTAGAGGTGGAAGTTCTCTCATATGACCCCCTCCACCATTCAGTTCTAGGTTTCTCCTGGACATGCGGGGGCTGGCAGGTTGCTGGCATGGGGTTCCTTGGATGATATGGACAATTGGATCAAAAGGAGGCTGAAAGGTCTTAGTGGGGTGGGAAAGTTGCCTGCATGGGTTTGAGGAGACAGAGTGATCGGATGAAGGGGTCTGCTCTCTGAAAGGGCTAGCAGGCCTTTCGTGAAGCACAGAGGTCATTTTGGTCCTCACACCAGCAGGCAAGGATGAAGGACAAGTGAAGCTACTTGACAAAAGATTTCTGCTACTGAGAGATTCATTTGAAGACAAAAGAGGGTTCTGTCTGGAACCCTCACACACATCTTGGCATAATCTTCTGCGACTAGACATGGGGCTAGGGGGACCACCCGCTAAGGTGCTCCTTTGCAACCTGGGACTTTCTGGCACCATTTGACCCACAGTGGCACCGTTAAACTTAGACGAGGTGGTGCCTGGCTGTGGTACAGGTGGCGGCTGGCTGGTGAAGTTATAGCTAGAGGAACGTGCAGGCACTGGTGGAAGAGAAGAAATCGGGTCCTGGGGCACACCACCAGGAGATGGGCTAGTAAAGCTCCCACTGCTGGCAGCTGAAGGGGAGGAGAGAGGAGAAAAGGGTGGCGATGTGTTGTCATAGCTGGAACCCACTGACATGGCCCCTGGACTCATAGGGGGGGACAGCAAACACCTGCCCCCACCATTAACCATTGGCAACAAAGGTGAAGTAGTCGCAGATTGTCCCCCAGGGGGCTTTTTGTCCTCAGAGGGGCAAGGTTGAAGGTCATCCATAGCTAAGGAGTCCATGATCTCCTTGAGGTCCTTCTCGATAGAGCTGACAATCGCACTGTGCTCTGATTGAACTGTCTCACCGAGGTCTTGGGAAGACTGTGCTGGGGGGGTTGAATTATTCCCATTGACCAAGGTCTCTGGAAAAACAAGAAAAGTTATGATGATACACGAGATGGGGTTTTCTAGGAGGAGACGGGACAAGATTTTAACATTACTTTTAAGAAAGGTGCGATGAAAAAATATTTAAAAGAATTGAGGGGTTCCTTTTGGATTCTTTGAAGCGGTTTCATGCTGCTGCTGCGTCTGCATTTTTAATGACCAATAGCAATTTTTGAACGTTACTTACCATTTGGCGCAACATGAACCCAGAACATTGCAGAAATGTTTTGTATTAAATTCATGGCAAAGAGTCTATAACGTTGAGCTGACCTATCCAGTCCAATAGCACTATGTGACTGGCACATAAGTACAACATTTTCTACTATCTGACACAAACCTAAATTGAATATGATGCCTCTTTTAGTGTAATATGAATACAAATGAAATTAATTGTTCAAAATAACACAATTAACAATCGGTCTGTCCTGGGTCATGATAGCACGCGTGTATCCGACTTATATAGCTTATAGAAATAATAAATCACTATTAATCTATTAATATCAATATGCATCTATATAGCACATACGGTATATCCTCTCTTACAATATATTACTTAAAATAGGTAAGTGAAGTTAAAACAAAAATACATTAGGCGTTGCAGCTTTTATTTTGTAGTGGTGCATCAATTACATGTAGCAGAAACCCTGCAATACATTGCATATGATGGGTCTGGGAACATTGACGTGTCGGCCCATGTGCCGAGCTCTAACAGCAACAGCCAACCCCTGAAAATGTCACGTGACCGATACACCTGCCTGTGAGGCTTTGTGCTTTGGGTAGTGACCGCAAGGACAAAATCGTGGGTACCAGCGGCCAAAATGAGTTTTCTCTGCAGGGTGGCTGGGATCTCCCTTAGAAATAAGGTGAGAAGCACTGTCATCCGGGAGACACTCAGTAGAATCGCTGCTTCTCCACATTAACAGGACCCAGATGATGGCTCGGGCATCTGGTTAGGATGCCTCCCTGGGGAGGTGTTCAGGGCACGTGCTCTGCGATTGACTGGTGACCAGTCCAGGGTATACCCCACCTTCCCGCCCGAAATCAGCTAAATGCCAAAACACTGGAAAAACATATTTCTTTACTCAAATATATGAAAAGAAAGTTTTTCTTTTGATTTCAATGCAACGACACATTATTTACTGACTATATCTTTGAAGGATATTAGAGCTATTTTTAACTTGATGGAGATATAAAATAATACAATCAGGCCGAAAGGTGCTCGAGCGGTTATCCTGTTGGCCACACAGTCAGAAGATTTGGAAGATCTGGGTTGGAATCTACGTTGGGCATTTCTGGGTGGAGTTTGCATGTTCTCCCCGTGCGTGTGGGGTTTCTCCCGGTACTCCAGTTTCCTCCCACTTTGCAAAAGTACAAAAAGTTAGCTTAATTGGTGACTCTAAATTGTCCATAGGTGTGAATGGTTGTCTGCCCTGCCATTGGCTGCCGTACCCGCTTCTCACCCAAAATCAGCTGGGATAGACTCCAGCATAATGAGGATACGCGGCATAGAAAGTGGACGACTAATACAATCATTTAAACTTTGCATATGAAATTCATTTTAGGTTTTGCCAATTTCTTTTGATTTTTTATTTGATTTTAAAATTCCGTTATGTTTAAAAATGACACTTGTTTTTTTACCAGCGTAGTGTGTGTGATTTTTGGGTTAGTGAAAAAAAGTCTGTTACATTTCCTGATGCAAATTCATCCAGGAAATGAGAAAGGGATGTAGCTTGGCTAAGTTTTCTAATGGGATGCACACATTCCTACAAAATCTTCAACAAACTGCAATGCTCGTGCTTGGGATGCAGACATCCCAACTGCATATGCAAGATATTTCTATGGCACTTTAATTTCCAGCACACATACTAGATAGATGGCAACTTCCGGTGAGACCCCCATTCATCACAATAAAGCACATCCTATTTCACGTCAACCAACTTGTAGCACAAGACACAAGGATAAGTACTAATGTCAGATCAAAGCGCTGCTCCCTAACGAAAGGTAGGAAATCAGGCTGTTGTTCACACGTGGGCTTGGTTAGCGATGACGTCACATTCGCACGTGGGCTTAGTTAGCGATGACGTCACGTTCACACGTGGTCTTAGTTAGCGATGACGTCACAGTATGCGTGCTTAGCGGAAGTAAACATACGATGCGATACAAGACACGAAAGGAAACGAATTTTAGCCAGGTGGGCTACTCACGTCAAACACGGCTAGCATCGTTTAGCATCGTTCATCTTGGACAAACATCTTCCGAGACAGGGCGGCTCTGACTGACACTCATTGGGTTCGGTAACGTCTGACTCCGCACATCAAGCACGTCGGCATAGTCGTCGGTGCCGTCATTTAAATAGGTTGCTCGGTACCGGCGGTGGTTGTGTTAGCACCGTAGTCAATTTGTTTTAGTGGCTCTTTTCCGGTTCCGGTTTGAGCCTTCAATATAAACTCAACGCCTATTTCATTACGGCAAACACTTTGCGCTGCATAGAGCTTCGGGAATTCAACACTAATCAAAACCGTCTGCTATTATCCATGACGATGCCGATGCTGCAGAATTTCAATGTGATGTTTGCTTTTGCCCGCGACCCTAATGAGGATAAGCGGTATATGGACGGCTGTTTGCTTTTGTTTTGAAGGTGCAGCTGCCGAAATTCTACTTCCGGCATCTTCGGTTGAAAGTGTTATTTTTAATGCAATCCTGCTAGGTCTGTCACCATTTCAGTCATGAATGTCCGATGAAGGATTCTGTACATTTTCTACAACCATATTTGTATTTGCATCCTTAAATATGCCGCCTGAACATATTACACATGTCCCGGTGTGTGGTGCATAGAACACATGCAATGTTACACAAGCAATTTCATGTACAGTTTTGAACACACACAGCAAATATTACTTGTAGAATAGCTCCATTCCACATGCGTGCTTTAAATCATTCATTATCCTTAGAGCTGAAGAAGACCGATACAGATTAGTTTCTGCTTCTCTAGGCCGAAACATATCAATAATCAATAACCTTTTATATTGACTTTTACTGTAGTTTGTGCACACCCGGAGGTAAGAAAGACTGCAACTAATTTGAATTTGACCAACTGAACTTGATTGGTCCTAATCAAATATTGCCATTAATAAGGTTTTGTGTGTGGTCGATGGGTTTTTTCCTGCCTCATCGCAGAGCATTTGGTACAACGAGCACGCAAATGTCTCTGAGAGCGAATATTTGTTTTCAAGACAGGCCATTAACAACACGTCACCCACAGAGTAATCTTGCATTATTTTTCGGTTATCTGAGCTGTTTTTCTAATGTTATCCGTATGACGTCATCATTCCCTAACTCTCATGGACCCCTAATATTTATATTCACATGGCCTGCTGTCACATACAGATGTGCGATGATGTACTACCAGTAATTTCATGGTTTTTCCCCTGGCCTTTACAAGTATGCTTCCATACACTTTCTCAGATGCTCCACTATAAGCATGTCCAGAAATGTCTCTGGAGATTTTGGAGAAGATGACCAGGATGCACAAATCTCACACCTACTTTATTCTGTAATTTCTGATGTTTAAACTGCACCCACTGAATTTAGAGAGAAATTTTTTTCATTCATGAGGCGCATCGGACTATACGCCGCACATGTCCACATCATAAAATGAGATATTGTACCTCGCACTGCTCTGTGAGAACCAGGCAGCTCTCACACAGTACTTTATTTGACAGGACGCTGCCTTTGGCTAATGAAGTTCTCTGCTTGGAGTAATGCCTTGTGGGTAGGAATTAAAATCGCTTTGTTTGTTACTTTAAACTCGCCTTGGTACTGTCTTGCATATTTAACAGCTACTTTTTGAGTGTTAAGTTGCTGTGTGGTGATTTTAGCTTTTTTTGTAGAATGACACCTATCGAGTAATGACCTCTTCCCAATGTGTTGACAATCTCGTTGTGAGTTCCCTCGTGGCTTGTGTTTGGCCCCTGCCAAAGAAAGGGTGACTTTTGAGTGGCACAGTATTTAAATGCCTGGTAGTTCTGAAGTAAAGGAGATTGGAAAAATAGTCTTCAATTAGCCACACTGCTATGCAAGCCGCACGCTTCAAAGTTTGAGAAAAAAATAACGGCTTATACACAGGAAATTATGGTACTCATTTTCTAAGTCTGATTGAATGAAGTTGAAAGGGCTTGCCCAGCATGCTAAATAACAGATAACATATTTTATAAACAGATGGCAGATATGCAGAAGAATTCTGGGAGTGGTACCCTCAGACTTTATCGCCATGCAAGCTAGGAATGTATCATTAAGGAAAACAACGGAAGGCTTTAATGATTGGATCAGGAAGTGTGTGTGATGCTATACTTAAGTGGCAGCCCTTGGAAATAACAAGCAACTCAGACCCTGCTAGAAAAGACAACTAAGGAAAGATCTGCTTCTAGCTGAGAAGTCTGCCTGGAGACACCAAGGAATGAGATGCACATCAGACATGCTTTTTGGCAGCGGCCCTTAGCTGGGCGCCTTTCAAGCAATGACAATTGCATTTCAAAAGGACAGCAGTAACAGGCTGGAACAAAAAGCCAAGGTCAATATACTGGAAATTACAGTCATCATAATTTTCAAGTATTCAACCTTTAGAGTACAATTTCAATGTTACTGAACTAACCCCCCCAATGATAAAAGTATTTTTTTCCAAAAAGAAAAACTTAAAACGCACTATTCCACATTATTAAGCATTTCACCAGTTCTTAAGAACCAACAATGGTCATTTGGATAATTTGCAGCATAAGGAGGTTATATTTACTAAAAACAAAAGCTATTTTTAAATCACTACCATTTATCAGGCCATTTAACAGTTTCACGTTAATGTAAGATCCCTTCTTTGATATAACATTCACAATTCTAACATTGAACTTTTTGGAGCATTTCTGCTTGAATTTCTTTTCAATGCTGTTTGGTTGTGACCTGCCTTCCACCCTTGTAGATTTTTTGCTTGACGATGCACCATAGATTCTCAATTGGGTGGAAGTCGGGGACCAGCCGGATTGTTGTAAAATTAATCTGCATGTATTTGTTGGCCCCCTGCATCCGTTTCTGCTTGTGAGTATTGGTTAAGGGTAGACAAATAGTTGGTTTATGCATAACTGCAAGCCGCTGGAGCAGGGGAGTCAAAGTCTCGGCCCTGGGCCAAATCCGGCCTGGCGTACAATTATTTCTGACCCGCAAGATTATTTTATATTGTAATTATTAATGGCCAGGTTTAATGAAGCTCTGATGACATAAATTGCAGATTCCATAATGCAGCGCAAAAGCTGCCGATAGGCCAGCGGCGCTAACCGGAAACAGTCCCTGACCAATCAAGTGGAGCGTCTTTTCCGGAGCACCAAATTGAAGCTAGTGGTTAGCCCCAAACAATGGTGAAGACAAAAGTTGACTCCCAAAACAGAATGTGTCAAAAGCGATGGGAGGCTGAGTATACATTGCCGGCAAACCTCGTGTCTTGTTTGTGGAGCTAATGTTACTCTACTGAAGAATTTCATCTACGACGGCACTATGGCTATATCCCCACGAAGACAAAACGCTCATCATTTCCAGAACGTTTTCTGTAAAGATGGAGCTAGTTCAGAAACGACGTGCCTCCATATGAATGTACTGAAAAGGAGTGAAAAGGGTGTAATACATATGCCTAACCTGTTAGTGGCGCTGTGGAAACACAGACCGACAACCAAACACTGGCCATGCGCAAGTGTGCAGATGGCCTGTAAACGGAAAACATGGCGGCAAGTACGTGAGCCAAACTGGACCGACGATGACATGGAACTGTTGCTTCGAGTCACACTGGATCATAAAACCAGAATAAAGTAATGTTCTGCGTCTTCCAGCATTTGTCGATCTTCTCGAAAATGAAGAAGCAGATTTTGTTGCAATAGCGACTAGAAAAAAGCTCACTAGAGCTCCAGAAAGTAGAAGAGTTCAAGAAGAACCTGACATCTTAGCAGACGCTTTCCACCCGAGCGTAATCTCAAAGTGAAGCTGCAGTGAAAGCAAGTTTATATTTCCTGCTACGTATGGATAAGGCATGAGGTTCATGGGACTCTCTAGAGTCGATACATTTGTCTAGCAGAAACCTCTCTCTTTGTGTCTTCACTGGCACAATCATGGCTGTCACCCTAATGAGCCACAAATCTACCTGCACACTGTCTGTAGTCCCTTGGTGAGATGCTTCCTCCTGCGGGTATCATGCTCTTCATCCTTAAGGCTTCTTCAGGGTGATTGAAGCGGAAAAACGCCGACTGACCAAAACACAGCATACAGCCTGGAAAAGAGCACATGCAGCATTAGGCTTCATCTGGTAGTCATGCAACATGTACAAAAGATAGTACACATTCAGTTAGTACCCTTTAAAAACCAATACTGACGTCAGTTTGCTTCAATTATATGCAGCAACATGTCGTGCAACATGGGCCAGTGCACGCTGATCTCTGTGGAAATGAACACAAAACTAGTTCCACTCAATCATGAAGCCCCACCTCCACCTAGGATAATCATGTTTATTGCTGTATCACTATAGTGTCATTACCAACAGAATATAGCAAATAGATGATCCAATAACATGAAAAATAGCTCAGATAACCATCTTTTTTTTTTTTTCCAAAGGCAATGAGGCAAGGTTTCCCTCATTGTACTGTAGGTGTAGGTGAGCAAATCAAGTGCTCCTTTTCTCTAACATGCGACGTGATAAACCCTAGTTAACCCGGGGGTGCTAGACCACACTTCTTCTGTTTCAAGTGAGAAAGGGATATGTTTTCCTAATAAAGTTGAGACTGATAAGTGCAAGCGGCCCCACAGCAACCGTTTTATCATGTCTGCAGCACTAGATGCTACACTTTACAGCTGCTTCCCTTCATTTCAGTGTTGCTGTTTAGGACCTGGGGTCATTTACTAATCCATAAATGATGGAACAACCTATAAAAAATGTGTATTTAAGAAGGCTCAGGGTGACGCTGTTTATAATTTTATAAAGACAAAGGGTTTAATAGTTTAGTTTGCAAGGAGATATAAGCAGTAATAAATCATAAAAAGTTCAAATTAGTTGAACTAGCCTCACTATGACAAATGAGCTCCAATCTCATACTGTACAGTATATCTGAACAAAAAGAAAAAACAAGTCCTAGACCAAATTATTAGTCCCACGAAAAAAAGCACAGCAAGGTTCTTATCCAAATCCTCAACTTTGTCCCAACATAAAATCCACAAACTCAGACTAAAGAGTTCAAAAACAAAAATGCACTGTTAGGGGGTAATCCAAATCCAGGAAGAATGTACAGCAAACGATTCAGTCGTAGCACTCCTCCAGTGTGCTTAAGGCTCTATGTTTCCCTTGGGTCGTGAGGGTAGATAAACTGCTTCTTTGGCTATTTCGGATTTCCTGTGGAACCGTCCTCACTTCCTCCATTCGGCGGCGTTGAAATTGTAAACCAGGTTCATCTGATGGCTATAAATTCATCAGACACAACCGTGTGGGGGGTTAGCCACAACAAACGCTCTGCAAACACTTTGCAACAAGAGAAAGAAAACATTGACCCTCAACACACCATACCTTACCAAACACCCCCAATGCCAGTATTACCACGGCGGTGCCCCGAAAGCCCACAAAAACCTGCCTTACTGCCAGCAGCAAAGAAAGGCCCGAGGCCTGCTCTCACCTCCGTGTGTGCCCAAACTACACTTACCTCTGAAATTACAGTCACCCTATGTAGAGAAATTATTCCGTCTGCTTTTACCCCCAATCTTGTTCTTTCGGTCACTACCCAAATCTAATGACCATAGGTGAAGGTAATAATGTTGAATAGCTGGTAAATTTCACCACAATGCTTGCCAATCTTGCATTTCATCCTTCCCTCACTCATGAACAAGATCCCGAGGTACTTAAACTCCTCCACTTAGAGCAGATCTCATCCCTGACCCGAAGATGGCACTGCTCCCTTTTCACAGCGAGAACCATGTACTCTGACTTGGAGGTGCTGATTCACATCCCACCTGCAGACCCATCCAATGAGAGTTGAAAATTACAGGTCGATGAAGCCAGCAGGACCATATCATCTGCAAAAAGCAGAGACCCAATCCAATAAATGAAAATTAACTGGAGATTTTGCCTGCCTCAATATGTGCATGCGTATCTGTTTTCTTCGTCTCCAGCCTATAAACAGGCAAGAAGAAGGTTCACTCTGTCCATTGCTTTCAGAACCTTGGAGCGTTACATAAAACAATGGCATGAACTGCGTGAGCCTTTCATCAGTCATACCGTCTCTTTGTCTCGATGGGTAGAGGCGGGTCTGCTAGCATACACACAGTGCAGAAGAGTAGCCTCGTGAGGAACGATACAAGGTAAAGTAATCATGTAGTAACACAGTAAAGGTCATGTGTCTCTTGACAGTCCTAGTTATCGGTTATACTATTTGGGATCAGTCTTGACGAGCAAATGATCAATGTCCCTATTGATTCAGGTTGTAAAGAATGTTGCAAAAGACTTGCAAAAACAAGAGTTGATCCTTTTTCAAATTTTCATGAAAATAAACTGTCACGCAGACAAACATCCACGCCGTGACATGAACATTTCTCCTGCAGTTGTATTCCTACTGACTCGTTGACTGGGGTGTCAGGCTTCTTCCAGAAGACTGTGGTTTGCAACACTGTCACGGTTTTCTGGAATGCTGAGTTCAGCAAAAACAAACTGTGCTAGAAAATAAAATCTACTTAAAGAACACTTTCCATCTTGACCTATCACATTGGATGAGATGTGTGTGAATGGAACATCTGACCAATGTGGTGAAGAGCAACTGTAGAAATGACTCACATAATCCATCCTGCCTTCATGCAGATCAACATCCTTCAGCAGCACGGGAAAGCAATATACTTATATATACTTATATACCAATGTGCAAAAGGAAAAGTAGCATCTAGGTAAGAGTTTTTCATAGTCTTTGGTGACGACTGGCATTCATTCAATCACACAAGCTTATTACTTTGTGGATTCTTTCTATTCTAAAAGGTGTGTCAAGTGTAAGTGCAGATACGCCATTGGAATACAGTCAGAGCACAAACATATGTGTGTGTGTGTGTGTGTGTGTGTGTCCCTCCACACCCCCAGTAAAGCTGTGAGCCTAGGAAAGGGTGATCTTGCATGACAGTTGCATGTAAATATGTCTTAGTTTCAGTGTTCAGCTTCCTTGCTGCCTGAAGATGCATGTGTGAATTGAGAGAAGCAGCTAGGCTAAGTTTAAGCAAAGCCAACATGTCCTTTCTCATAACATATACTGCATGTTCCAACCATCGGACCCATCTTTCCAGCACGTCAACTTAGCTTGGATGTGAGAAAGCAGAAATTCTTGGTGGAAAACTTGACATTCTAGTAGACTGAGCTCACGGCCAGATTGCAATGTGTGTACTTACAGGGTTTGCGCTACGTGTAATTGATCGTGGCGGTGCGAAATAAAAGCCGCCACGCCTTAAAAGTGTGGGTTATTTATTTAAACTTGAAAACACTAAGGAATATATTGTTAGAATGGATCAATATGCTATCAATATGCTATATAGACACATGTATAGCTTATTATTTACACACACTGAATACAATTAGTTTGAAAACAATTGAAACTATCATACAAATGTTTCACTGCGCTTTATTCTGATAAGCATGGACTCCAAGTGTGTGATCGCTCACGGTTCAATCTCATTCTTGTAAACACACCTGATGTTGCCTGTTGCCCCCATAGCTATCTTTTTGTCCCAGGGCCAGTTACATGACGGGATACATCAATCATCATTACAACCTACCTTTTGTCACTAAACAATCTTGCCCTCTAGTTGTGAGTAGAAAACTTATGGCTGTGTGTGTCAGAGTTGTTCAGCAGAACATCAACCTGTAGTGTCCAGCTGGTAGACAGTGACACCATCAAACGGGTCTCCAACAGGTGAGCAGTTCCCCAAATCTCTTTTTAAAGGTGTTCTATTCAAATATGACGCCTGTATTTAATGACAAATGAGCACACTGAGTGGAGATGTGCTTTGTAAATAAAGTACATTGAAATGTTGGCCGTCACACAAGACTCAAATAACTCACCCCCCCGTTCGTTTTGTCCAAGTGATTAATAGTGATGTAAAAGTGCTGCACGTTGAAGACCCCTGTGCTATTATAACCCATGACAGACTTCTATAACAATAATCAAATAGCTATTTTGGATTTTGTTTTAAATATATTATTGAACAATTCATTTTCCTTGTGTTCATATGACTCTAAAATAGGCATGAAATTACATTTAGGTTTGTGTCAAATGACACCAAATGTTGTACTTTTGTGCTAGTTACATGCTACTGTTGGATTAAGTAACAAAGAGAGGCTCAATATTTTAGACTCTCAGTTTAAATGCTCTCAGCAACTTTGCCATTAAATGGAATTAAAACAGTTTTGCAATGTTCTTGGTCCATGTTCTGCTTGTTGCAGACACAGCAGTGGCGGCATTCCCATGCAACCCACCACCACAGCCTCATAGAGAAACCCTAACATACACACATTTATGCATTTTCTCCATAGTTAACTCATATTTAATCGCACTTAGTCGCAGATAAAAAGTGTTTTATCTATAATAAGTAGGGATGTAAATCTTTTTGTGGTAACTGATTTGATACAACTACAATAACTATATCCAATATTAGGTAAAGGGCTATTAATGTATTAATGTTGGATACTAGCCATTATTAATATACATTTACAAATCCCCCAGTTTTTGAATGTTTAATGCGAGCATCGCTTTGTCCCATTTTGTTTGATGACCCTTGAACGCCTGCGATTGGCTCACCACCAGTCCATGGTGTACCCTGCCTCCTGCCTGAAATAGACTCCAGCATACCCTACTGAGGATAGCATCATAGAAAATGGATGGATGGATGGACCCTTGAACGCACCATGTAACTTTAGACTAGATGCACTCTAAAATACAGTATAGACTAAAGATATTTTTTTCGCTTCATATTTGGTGCCAAATACTATGAGGGAATGCATAAAGGTAAGATTTGATAACCTCCTTGAGTGCTGGTGTGCATATTTATTTGGTACATAACCTCCCTGAAAATCAACAACATTGAAAGTCTGGGCTTGTACCGGTGAATGGTGGGTCTATTTATGAATAGCTTTGAATTTGATGTTTAATTTGATGTAGTTGTTTAATTTGACCCCTACTGCAACTAGACTATTATTTTACTGGGTTTACTCTACACCTCTCTCCAATCTATATGTGCATATTAAAGATTTTCCAAACCGATACCGATAACTTTGAGCTTCTCAAATTATATTTCTTGAGTTTTATTTAGATTTAATGGTTTGTGCACACCTGGAGGTAAGGATGACTCAAACTGATTTGGATTTGACCAACAGTATCTGATATCATGACATTGCTACGGAGGTCAGGAGAACCAGAGTATAGATCAAAAGGAACCACTTGGCGTAGCCCCGAATGGTATTCTATCCGGGCACACGCTTCGAGCAGCCAGTATGACGCCACTTAGGTCTCTGGCAAACCTTGTGCATTTTTCAAACGCTGCGAATTTGGTGTTTTCAGGTGTTTTAAAAGATTTGGGTAGCATGTTGGCCTCACAGTCAGGAGGTTCTGGATTGGAATGTCCGTTGGGCATCTCTGTGTGGAGTTTGCATGTTCTCCTCGTACGTGTGTGGGTTTTCTCCGGGTACTCCGCTTTCCTCACTCATTCCAAAAACATGCATGCTAGATTAATTGGCCACAGGTATGAATGTGAGTGTGACTGGTTGAATGTGTTTGTTTGTCTATATGTGCCCTGCGGTTGACTGGCGACCAGTCCGGGGTCTACCCCGCCTCCCGCCCGAAGTCAGCTGGGATAGGCTCCAGCATATCCCCGACCTTTCTTTCTGTCCTCTCAGAGCATTTGGTACAACAAGCAAAACGTCTTTCTCTGAAAGTGAATGTTTACAAGTAAGCTCAGGGGAAGTTACCATCACAGTTAACATCACAGGCAGGAAGAAAAAAAGGAGCGCTGGATTTGCTCATCTCGCCTCAGCGTTTTTTAAATAATATATTTTATGTCGTCAGATTTATCTGCACGACGTCATAATTCCCTCAAATTGGCCCAATATTTGTTGGACGTGTACCCCTAATTGCATACAAAACATGTGAAGCTATAAAACCATGTTTGGTGGTAACATTTTTGAGAGTCAACCACTGACGGCATCATAGACAGGCGACGGAGATGACTTCTGTTTCCTGTTTCCATGTATCAGCGAGCTAAAATGATGCTATCAAGAACGTTGTGTTAAAACACATTAAGAACGCAACGGACACGACAAGACGTGCCATATTGTACGCCAACGGGGAAATTTGATGAAGGCTTAGTGGTGTCAGTGGAAAAAGAGAATATGTTTACAACAAAATATAAAAGCAGGAAAAGACAAGAATCATGGGGAAACCAAGAAAAATGAACAGTAATGACAATGAACAGCATCACGTGTGTTTAGCTTTGGCCACATGTACTCCCAACCTGCTTACAGTATACTGTAGTACTTAGTGTTGGAAAAATCATACACCTAAGCGTATGACGCAGTACAATGTCTGCAGTGTGTGTGTTCCGCCATGGTGTTTTTACTACCTATCCTTCTGCTGGTTCCCCAGAAAAACGCAGATAAATGTTACTTTGTTGTACTTTGGAGGTGCTGTCCAAGCACGGGAGCTAATCGTGAAGATAGCCCTGAAGGCCTGAAGTACAACTCTGAGGGAGTTCATTCAAAGACACGTTTGTTCTTCCTGCTGGGATCTGGGCCTGCTTGGGTCACATTGCCAACCAGGAATAGAAATGTAACAGTAGACACAGGCACCAAGGTCTGCCCATGTCAGAAGGTGGCCAGAACTGGACCTATAAACAGACCTTGCATATGTGCATTGGCAGGAAGGGTTTGAGAAGAGTGAGTCTACTAAAGTGACCAATAAGGACAGAAAAAGTGGATTTTTGGAAAAAGTCAATCTAGAAGGGAAAGATGACTAAATATGCTGGCAACTGTTATGTCTTAAGGTGTGGCTTTGTTTACTTTGGGGTCTGTTTCTTACTTGGCAGCCTTTCACGCAGCTCAGTGAAGTACCTACTACAGTGCCATCTACTGTGCAGAGTTGGAACTAAAAGCTACGGTCTAGACAGTCCCGTTATAATGTGTTCATCAGGTAGTGCACAATCTCAACAACAAAAGTAGCACCAAGTGTATTTATGACTTTGCAAGTTGTTTTGTGACGAGCCACCACAAAATAATTCAATTTAAAAAACAGTTTATTACCTGGGTCTCGTGCATGATCCGAACAATCCTGCTTCCGGTGAGGATTGCGTAACGACAGTCTGGTTTGCTTCCGGGTTGCTAAGCTAACGTGCTGCTAACCCTCTTTTTGCGTAAGTTTGCCTTTCCCCTCTGTTGATTGTCGCCATTCTTAACTGTAGGTGTTTTAATACGCTGCTGCGCTTTTAACCCTGTCGGCCACCGTACCTGGATTTATAACACCGCTTAAAAGATGTCTTTATACTTGTACGCTCCCAGAAAGCTACCGGGAAGAGTTGGGGACGGATGAGGCGGTATTTTAGGAAGGCTTGAAGAAGGACTTACTTTGGCGGGACGAAGGACAAAGAGTTGCTTTTAGACGTGGTACCGTCCAAGGCAGTTTAAAACCAACCTTGCTCTCTTTTCATCTTCTCGGCGCCGCTAAACCCAAAAGGCTGCGCCGAAAAGGCGACGTCCTGTGCCGAGTAAGCGAGTGAGAAACATGTTAAATGTCAGCCGAAGTAGGAAAAGAGGAGGAGTCCGAGCCGTGACGTCACTGGCAGTCAGACACCCGGGGGCTACTGGGGGCCCAGCAACATTACATGTCTCAACTCTTTTTATCCTGCACATCATGGCAGTACAATTTAGATGCAACACCTGCTATTCATAGATGTCATTTATGTAACATATATCTATATAAAGACATTCAATATAATATTCTATGTGCACATCTGAAGAGCTGCTCTGCTTTTTTTAGGGCGTACGCTGCATGAAGAGCAAAAGCTCACCCTTTGGTGTGCAGTGCTTTACTTTCGACTAACAGGCGTTTGAATGGTGCCCAGCAGATTCCTCTAAAGTGCTACATAAACTTTTAACATACAATCTGGGAACATAACTGGAAAGTAGTCAAGAGCCAATCTGAGACAACCTTTTGCTGGTTTAAGTAGATTTTCCCATGCAGCCATCCAGAGAACTACCTCTACCCACGGTGCCAAAAAAACACAAGTCAACCCAGAGGTGCCACACAACAGCAACAACAAACATACCCAATTCACTGTCTCCTAAATAGTCAATGTTTTATCGTTGATCGTTCATATTGTGTATCACGCATCCTTTATTCGTGCATATTGCGGTGTTTTATTCCGTTTAAAAAATTCAATTTTGTTATTCAATGTGGTCTAATGTTTAAAGTGCTCCTGAAAAAAGGCACACAAGCACGTATAGCAGATTGTATAATAATGCTTTTATAAATAAATTGACAAACAATTTCAGGTGAATTGAATGAGCGTAAATTGTGTGCGTGTGTCACATACACATAATAGCAAGTAAAAGTTGTTTTTTTGCATTGCAGCAATTATCATCATTAAAATGACAAGTTTCACCTGCATCCTAGGGTCATTGCCATAATGCCCTGGCTGAAATGCGACATCAAACCCTAAAGCCCTGGAGGTTGTTTTAATTGCAGGCTGCCAGGCATAGTAGGTGTGTCTTCCCCTTTTTAGCTGTTTTTATATCTTTAGAACATACAGGAAAGAGAAAGGCGTGTTCATGTTTTACATAAAGATCGTGGATGATGGGCAACATTGCAAAGTGTACTTTTCCTTTCAATGTACCAAACTGTCAGCCAGCAGTTCACACGGCTGTTTTGACCCCCAAACACACGTCAGTGTGTACTTTGTTTTTGGGAAATCACTGCCATCAAAGTCATGGAGTAAAATACTCCCTTCTTCCTACACTATATTTACTTGCTATGTGAGGACAGAAGGGGAAGCACGGTGACAAATGCTGAGTCGTCATGTTTGCCTTGGTAAGCACTGACGTTCTGATGAGCAAAATGAAAGCATGACATGCTCGACTTCCTCTGTGAATTGTCCGAAACCGTTCGAGCTCCTAATTTGTCTTTACAGACCTCCACCAAGGCTTTCTGGTGGTCCAATCCCAAAATGGAATGGTTGGAGTTTGAGTGATTTCTGTTTTACTATAAACAGCAACACCAACTAGAACAATAAATGATGATTATTTCAATGCACAATGTCTTTATTCATTGATCATGATCAGTCCTGTATGGCTTCATCATTATTTTTGATTGATTTATACATGATCAAACTTTTTGGTTCAATCTACTATATTTAAACTTATTAGTTCATCGTTTAATTCTCATATTTACTTTTGTTACTACAAAATTTGTCTATTTTTTTATATTTTTAACTTCTAACTTTGTCATTTATCTGCTTGTTTGTTTGTCATCACTGCACAAGCAATACTCTGTCACTTGTTACTCCTAATATTGATTCTCTCATACTTCATTGTTTGTATTTTATTTACTGCTTTTGCTCATCTATACTCGACCATTCCAGTTCTTTAGCTTTTTCCTGGTCTTGTGGGGCTGATGGGGTGACAGAGGACGGAAGAGAGCAGACAGGAGTACAGGGAGAAGCAGCGTAAGGTGAAAGTAAAGGTGGAAAAGGCCAAACAAGGCTTATGATGACTTGTATGCTAGGTTGGACAGCAAGGATGGAGAGAAAGATCTACACAGGTTGGCAAGGCAGAGGGACAGAGATGGGAAGGACGTGCAGCAGGTTAGGGTGATGAAGGATAGCGATGGAAGGATATGTCCAAAAGCTAATTCTGTAGCAAAGATATGTGCTCATGCCAAGACAGGACATATGTAATGTTACACATCCAAAACAATATAAAAGCCAATATTGAACATGCATAATGTTTCTCAAGCCGCCGGGGAACCGCATCAACTGATTTCACAAGAAACTCTTTTGGGATGGAAGACATAACTTCTTGTATTGGCCCATCAATTTCTCCCAAAGTCATAGGTTTGGTAGACTAGACCATACATCATGGAACATACGCACAAAAATTGAGAAAAATATTACAACATATGAATAAATTGTAAGTATTTTAAAAAGACAAGATTGAAATCACCAACTAGCACATCCAAACTCTGGGCAAGCACAGTAATATACAAGCCAAACTTGTTCTTGAGGAATTTCACAAGTCTGAAAAAACACTCAACACATTCCACGTTGACTCTACCAGGAATGGAACAGCTTAATTCGGAAATCAGAAGAATCTTGGCAAATCAAAATTGGAGCAGCAGAAATGACCTGAGTCCAAATAGGAAACCTAGCTTTCACCAGTGTGAGAGAAAATGGGAGTTTTGATTTGGGAAGAAATCCAATTTTTCCTGAAGGTGACCAACTTTGCACATGAGACCCACTGATGCAAGGATGCCAAGACAGGAAGGGTATGTACATGCCAGGAGGGAAAAAACTGGTGTGACCTCCTTGGGTTCAAGAACTAGGAGGTAGAGTGGGAGGTGTTCAGTGGAATTTGGCTTTTGGAGAATATATTGTTTAAAATAAGCATTACATAGCTGTACGTTTTGCAATTCTTATGACGATCATGATGCTAAAAGTGTGTCTTTCAAGGGGTGAAGCTTTGTGTGAAGTCCCTCAGACTCTCTTTCCAGGGTGTGGGGCCCCACTTGCATTCTACATTCACCTCAGGTAGGGGGCCACAAAAGATGCTGTGGCCTGCAGGCCGCCTGTTTGGGGCCTGAAGTCCGCCAGGTCTCAGCCATATTTATATAGCACAACAACGCTTTAATGGAGATTTAGGACCGAGCTTTCATTTACCTAAGATTCCTACCTTGGGACAAGCGAATGGGTTGCGTCACCTGGACTCCATCAACAGCACAAAGGTTCCCACAAGGGTGAAGCATAATGACCCCTGACCTATTCTCCAGGTAACAGTGCTGCTCTTCCACCCCAGGGCCTTGGATGCGGATGTCCATGGCACCATGACCGACTGTTGTCCGGCCTGTGGTTTAAAAAAGCATTAAACGCACCGTGTATAATAATATAAACAATGCATGGGACAAAGTATCCAAAGTATAGTGTCTTCACTCTATGCATTGGTTTCAGCACCTAGGTGCAATTATTCAATTGAACAACGGCATGAACGGAGTGAGCCCTTTTGTCAGTCATACAGACTCTTGGTTTGTTGCTCATTGGGCCACTAGCACCCAAACAGTGGGCAGAAGAATGTAACGCAGAAATTAGTAGATTTCCTTATAGTCATATTTTTTCAGTGTACTTTTCTTGAAAGTAATGTTAAAAATCTCCTCTTGTAGACCCAATCTCATTTATCGTCTTGTGACAACACTTCTCTATTATCTAGATAAATAGATGTCACAATAAACAAAACCACCAAGACGAGGTAGAGAGAAGAAAATATAATAAAACATAGGGAAGACACTTTTTGTAGTTCAATACTACATAAACAAAAAAGTTCAGCGCTGTGTGTGCTTTTATCACTCCCCCCGCATGGCGCGTGAGATAAATGATCTTCTCAGTCTTTCAGTGGAGCAGGACAGTGATAGTAATCTGCCACTGAAAGTGCTCTTCTGTCGGCAGATGATGCTGTGCTTTGGATGATGCTGGTTGTCCATGGAAAGGAGTCTCCTCAGTGTCCTTTGCTCTGCCACAGATGTTGGACTGTCCAGCTCAGTACAATGACATGGCCTTCCTTCCTCACCAGTTTGTCCAGGCGTGTGGCATCCTTCTTCAGGCTGCTCCCCGAGCACACAAGAGGGCACTAGCTACCACAGTCGGGTGGAAGATCTGTAGCAGCTTCTTGTTTAAGGACGCCAACCTTCTGAGAAACCTTCTTACATCCCCCTAAATGTGGGCATCTATCTTTGAGCTGCAGCTTGTCAGGGTCTTCATGCCCTGTTCTCCTTTATATTGCTGTGCATCCTCTGTTCAATTTTCCTTCTGTACTGCTCCTTTGCTGCACTTAGCTGGTCTCTCAGTTCCTTCTGTAGCCGCTTAAGTCCCTGTGTGTCACCGTCTTCAAAAGCTCTTCTTCAGGTTCAGAAGGTCTTTGATGCCACTTGTTATCCACGGCTTATTAGCAAAGCAGTGTGCAGTCCTTACTGGCGCAACAACGTCCATGCAGAAGTTGATGTAGTCTGTGGTTCAGGCGACCATTTCTTCCATATTTTCCGGTTGGGGGCGCTGCAATGCCAGTCAGTGGTCTCGAGTTATTGGTAATTTTCTCACTTGTGATGTATAATGTGGCTTCAGCAGGACCAGGTTGTGGTCTGCCTTCCCCGATGCAGGCAGGCACCAACCAACTTTAACATTACTTTTAAGAAAAGTACAATGAAAAAATATACGACAACATAATTTTAATTTCTACCATGTTATACTTTTCTGCACTCTGTGTGTTTGCCAGCTAGCCGCCTCCACCCACCAAGACGAGACTGTATGACTGGCAAAAGGGTTCAGTGGAACAAACTCGCCAAGACGTTCAATAAATGCAATGAATCCACTTCCTGCCCGTATAAAGGTGGGAGAAGAGATACGCATGCACACGACATATTTATTTATATTCGGGCCAGCAAAATTATCCAGTTTCTCATTTTTTGTGTCATTATTTTTTTATTTATCATCATCCAAGGTTAGATGCCCACAAGACTGTTTTAAGTTTGAATCTTGCTCTCTAAGCTCTTGTGACATGTGATAAGTCATAAAATGTACATACTGTTCGGGACAAAGTATCAGGACATGAGTGCATCTGCATCTGCTACTTGTGACACCATGAAGGTAAAATGTCATCTCACCCTCAAGCAGAGGCAGCAGAGTGATGGCAACGCTGAGGCGTCCACTACCCAGGCTGACCAGATGTGGGCGCTCAGCCTGGAACTTCAGTCCCTTTCCAGTCTCAATCAAACCCAGTTGAGTACTCTGCACAGAAAAACACGCATTGCAAAGATATCATACGGAACCTCCAACGCAGCCATTTGCAGGCTGTGACTCACGGTGTCACCTTAAAAAGAATGCTAAACACACTACGCAGCAACTGAACGCTCGAAAGGTAGTTGGGAAATTACCAGTACAAATACTTTTAAATTTTTCCCCTAATGCATTTTGTCCAACCAAAGCACTTCACTGGTGCCTGCTGCGGCGCTACAATGATGTCAGCCTTCCTCTAGGCTCTGGCTTCCTTGGGCTGCCTCTGGTGGACAAAGGCAGCATTGCAGCGCCTCGGCAGTCATCCGTTTAGCCATCCATTTTCTGTCTCTTGTCGTCCAAAGACAAAAATTGCTTCGGATCAGTTCAGGACAACGCAAGTAAAAACGTAGAAAATGCTCCGGATGGAAAAAAGCGTAATGGGGCTGATGAATGAGAAGTTACGTCCTGTGATAAGAAGTTGAACAAAAGATGAAGGTATTGTAGCGCATATTTAGTCTAGGAAACGTACACACAGCACTAGATATTGCACCACTCTTTTCCCTTGCAGTCTTAGAGCAATGGCCACTGGTTACTAGACTGGGTGGGACTAGCAAACCCATCCAGGATGAGGTCCACTACAAAAGTTGTCCTTGCATGATCAAGCTGGTAGCGTGTTGTCTGTTTACTCTTAACTTCTTAAAAGTCCCCCGGACCACTACTAACATTAGGAGTACTCCTAAGGCGTTTTGGGTAATTTTTTATCTTATCAAATTCTTAGAATCAGAGAAATTCTAAGTTGTCACTAAGACCCGCTTCCAGCCGTACGAGTCTTGCATACGGTATCGCATTTGCTCTAAAAAGGTAGGATCATAGCATATACCGTATCAATGATGCAGTGCAACTCTTCCCTTCGTGCACTTCCTGTTTTCTGCTGGTTTGCACACAAATTGATCCGGTAACTGAAGGTGGCGCAACAAGGCAGTTACGTGTGGGCTAAGCAGAAGACTGAGCTGCCCCCTGGATTCGGAGACAAAGACGGGTGTGCCAAATAAAAATATATTTAATAAACAGGTACTCACAGTAATGCAGGTTTGAAAAAACCTCGATCAAAGCTTCCCAAAGACGAGGCAAGAAATGAAATAAAATGGAAGAGGGCAGACACCTCGCGATAAGAATTACTGGTAAAAATTCAGTTAGACTTGGAATTTATAGGAAAACGTTTAGGTGAGCTGAAAGTTGGTAGAGGCTTCACCTTGTTGGATTTTGGCTGGTGGGTCTTCGTGAAAAGCGTGCTAGTTATTGGACAGACGCTAAAGGTCATGACGTGATTTTCACGCACTTGTAAGAAAAGGAAGGTTTTGAAGTGGAAGTCAAAGGGAAAAAATGAATGGAAGGTTGATGCAACATGAGGAGTAGAGAGTGTGGGTTGTGAAGGGTACAATGAAAGGAAAAGAACAAGTGTGGGTAGAACGAGGGGCTGAAAAGGCCAAGATGTTGTAGGAACGAAAGGAATAGTAAGTACAAGTATTTGCATGTGGGAAATGTGAGGTGTGAAGGCCGTAAAGATGCATGAAATAGTTCTGCTTTTGAGAGTTCCTGGTTCTTCTGTAATTTAGATCATCTCAAATGATCCATCCATTTTCTATACCGCTTATCCTTTTTAGGGTCGTGGGTATACTGGAACCTATCCCAGATGACTTTGGGCGGGAGTGAAAGGATACAGTGGTATGCAAAAGTTTGGGCACCCCCGATAGTTGTCAAAATTTTCCTTTATAAATGATTAGTTGTTTGGCTCAGCAATTTCAGTTAATATATCATATAACAGGGTACTGTCACGCTGTGTATGTTTGCGTGCGTGAAAGTATGTTTTAGTTTCGATTATTATGCCTGAGTTCTTGTTATTTTCTCATTGTTTGTTTGTTTGTCTCGCCGGCTACGCTTGGGTCTCCGTCCCGGCCGACCCCCGGAGGGGTCTCGCCGGCTACGCTTGGGTCTCTGTCCCGGCTGTCCCCCGGATGGGTCTCGCCGGCTACGCTTGGGTCTCTGTCCCGGCTGTCCCCCGGATGGGTCTCGCCGGCTACGCTTGGGTCTCTGCCCCGGCTGTCCCCCAGAGGGGTCCCGCCGGCGACCCACCACCTGTCCTCCCGCCGCCCTTCCCTTTTTGTGACGTCCGGGGTCCGTCCTTGAGGAGGGGGTACCTTCACGCTCTGTATGTTTGCGTGCTTGACAGTATGCTTTAGTTTTGATTATTATGCCTGACTTCTTATCTTCCTATTTGTATGTTTTTTCCTACCTCTCCCGATTGGTCACTCCTGTAAATTACACGCACCTGTTTCGTTTTTGTGCCTTAAGTATTTAGGTTCGGGTGTGCGCACCCCTGGTTGTGGGTCATTGTCAATTGTTACCTGTCGTCACTGGTTCGTACTTGTCTGTTTCTTGCTGCTGCTGCTTAGCAGCATTATTCTTTATTAAAAATCGTTTTCCTGACCTGCTTGGCGTCCTGCTCTCCGCATCCTCGTGGTCGTCAACACCATGCGGAGAAGCAGACATCGTGACAGGTACACCACATAATTCATTTTCCATGCTGCTATGGAGCTATGCAGACGCTGGCGTCTTCAAATGTTTCCATTCTGAGAGTGTTCATTTACAGACCCTACAAAGCCGGCTTCGTATGGATGATGCGCGGGTTTGATAAAGTAATCGTGCGTTTGGGCCTCGGATCGTCCTCATCTTTTTGCACTGACACGAGGAATCACAGAGCTTGATGTGACATCTTTCTCTGCCTAACAGGGGTCCGTGACTTCCTCAAAGCGTTCTAGCACCTCACAAAGTTCCTGGAGGATTTACAGTCTGTACTGGGCAGTGCTGCTTATGTATGTGTATAATTATCAATATACTGTATTTCACTAGTGTACCAAACAAAATGTCTGGACAGCCATTGTAAAGACTTGGATAGAGCAAGATCTATGGTCATCGCGGGTACAAGCGGCCCAAATGAGTTTTCTCCGCAGGGTGGCTGGGCTCTCCCTTAGAGAGAGGGTGAGAAGCACTGTCATCCGGGAGAGACTCGGAGTAGAACCGCTGCTCCTCCGCATTGAGAGAAGCCAGATGAGGTGGCTCGGGCATCTGGTTAGGATGCCTCCGGGACGCCTTCCTGGGGAGGTGTTCAGGGCACGTCCAACCGGTAGGAGGCCTCAGGGAAGACCCAGGACACGTTGGAGAGACTGTGTCTCTCAGCTGGCCTGGGAACGCCTCGGCATCCGCCGGGAAGAGCTGGAAGAAGTGGCCGGGGAGAGGGACCGCTGGGCTTCCCTGCTTAGGTTGCTGCCCCCGCAACCCGACCTCGGATAAGCGGAAGAAAATGAATGGATGGATGGATGGATAGAGCAAGGTATTATGGGAGATGAAGTGCTTTTCTATCCTCCTATCCAACAATTTGAAGGTTTTTATAATTTGAATGATCTGCTTTCAGTGTTAATCTATGATTGAGAACCCCCCCCCAAACAAACAATTAGTATACTTAACCATCTACTATAACAAATCATTTTTTCAATAACATAAATAAATACTGTAAATCTTCATTGTTACAGACACCTTAATTATGCATCATGAGTTTCATGGAATCTCAATTCTGCTTCCTGTTTGCAACCACAATTAAAATGAAAGAATTGAATTGGAACTTCTGGGTCATTTTCTATTTAGTTCTAAATTTTGCACAGCCCTGATTTTACACCGACAACAAACAAATCAGATACAGGACACACATGAGGAGAAAAGGGGTATTGACCTGCAGTGTCAATGTAGCCTTCCCACCTACATTCCCAATTCCCACCCATATTCCTACTCATATTCCCTTCCATATTCTCAATTACCACACATATTATCTCCCATAATTCCAATTCCCACCCATATTCCCAAATCCCATGCATATTCCCACCCATAGTCACTACCATAGTCCCAATTCCCGCCCATATTCCCACTCATATGATCAATTTGCACCCATGATGCAATTCCTGTCCTTACTGCCTATAATATTCATGTCCATATTCCCAATTACCTCCCATATTCCCATTTCCCTACCATATTTCCATCCATATTCTCATTTTCCACTCACTCAAATTTCCCCTATTACCTTCTTGGTTCCGCCCCTATTCCCTCCCATATTCTTACCAATATCACCTTCCATCTTTCCAATTCCCACCTGTATTCCCTCTCATAGTCCCTCTCATAATCCCATTTTCTTCTTCTTTCATCTTCTTATCCATATTTCCATTCATAGTCTCTCCCAAAAGCACACCCTCACCTTCAACACTTGCTGGGTTTGTGCTTCTCCATCTGGCATGTTCCTGTTCAGGTGGTCCATGTCCACTGAGATGTCTGGATCTCCCTGGATCACATGAACATCCTGCGTGCGGAAAAGAAATATTGATCATTGTGCAGAATGGAAAAGACAGAAATCAGAAAGCAGGAATTGCACATTCAGTTCCCTTGAATGTGATTAATATTATATGATTAAGTGCTATTCCCACATTGTCAACTGACTGAAAGCATTTCAGCAGCAGAACATTCATCCATTCATGACCTACAGACTCTGTTCCTGCTTTGCCTGTAATTCCACACAGACAAATTCCCAACTACGTCTACACTTCTCAGCCAATTCCAAGCATTCCAACACCAAAACATTCACACTATTTTTGACATTACAAAAATGAGGGGTTGTCCGTGTAACTCCATGATTTTCATGCCAAACATCCTCATTGGAATGAAAATCATCTTTCTAAATTCAAGACATTCTAGCAGCAAAACATTCACAATAACAAAGTTTTTACCAAACTTAACGCCTTTCTACTGCCTTCTTTAGATGTCAATAAACATTGTATGTAAACACAATACCAGTATTGATGATACGTTAGTGTGGAAGTATTGAGGAGTGGATCCTTTTTGCTGCACCTGTCAACACGCACGCACGCACACACACACACACACACACACACACAGAGCAGATGGTAAGGCGTATTTAAATCTCTTGGTGCTCGTTGACATGTAGAATAAGAGGCAGCCACCCTGGCCTGCTTTCACACAAACACACGCGACGCGGCATTTACATGGAAGAATCTAGATGCTTATGCACGCTGCACTCGGAGGCTGCGTACCATACGTGTAAATGATGAATACAAAAAGCACATGCGTGATGCAGGATGTGCAGTAGGACAGCAAAGTATGTTTGAAATGTTCTCTTCCTTGGACATAACAGAAACCTTTCCTCTCCAGACAAACCAAAACCGCTTTGCATTCAGGGTTGCATCCAAAGATTTCAGAACATCTTAACTTTGACACGCTCTACTGTAAATAACATCATGACTGTACCTTCTTCCACTTGTCCAGCAAAGCCTCCATGATTGACCTGACTGCGTCCTGTAACCCACCTCCGTCCAATCCAACGTCAGACAGCACTGGTTCTTGCCCTGCCCTTGTGTGGAGGTGTGGCTGTCTCTCTCACACACACACACACACACACACACACACACACACACAAGGTCTCAGCAGGACAACCTGTTGCTGCTTGCTCCTCTTCTTCCACTCCACACAATCCCAAAGAGGAAAAGGCCGGTGTGTGTGTGTGTGTGTGTGTGTGTTGAAAGAAAGCGCGAGAGAGAACTAGTCAGGGTGATGTACAGTACAACTTAATCCTTTCATTATTTTTGTTTTAGAGGTGCAACAATACAAAATATTCATCGTTCAATTCCGCTTGATAATATTTCAGTTTGAAAATAAATGATGATGTAGTTTAACTTGAATGAATTCAAATGACATCATCATTTATTTCCACTGGAAAGAAGTTTTAAAACCAAATGTATGTGGTGCAGCTCCCCCAGCCTCATTTCCACAATCTAACATGATAGGTCGCACGGTGGATGAGTGGGTAGCACGTTGGCCTCACAGTCAGGAGATCAGCAAGTTTGCTTGGCTCTAAATTGTCCATCGGTATGAAGGCTTGTTTGTCTGCCCTGTGATTGACTGGCGACCAGTCCAGGGTGTACCCTGCCCAAAGTCAGCTGGGATAGGCTCCAGCATACCCGCGAGCGTAATATGGATAAGCGGTGAAGAAAATGGAAATTATCAATATTTGTGTTGATAGATTTTTTCTACATAGCTTTCATTATTTCAACACTTCATGTACACATCCATTTTGCTATGAAGTGGGCTTGCACAATAATTATTGGGCCAATATGAGGGAATTATGATATCATATAAATACATACGTTAACATTAAAAATAACTCCAATAACCAATAAAGCAACAAAAACAAAACACTGCAATGAGGCAAGATTATTCATACTGCGAGAGGTTATTGGCCTGTCATAATTTCCCACGAGCTGACGTGTACTTTTGTGGTTTTGCGTGCCAGTTGTACCAACCTGCTGCTTGCAGCACGCGTCCGAATGTTGGGCACTTTGCTGGGCCATGGCAGGTGGCTCCCCCTGCTCTATACTCTGGTTCTCCCGATAGTAGTGATGTTTTTTTGATGAGGACAGTTGGTCAAATCCTAATTTGTTTCAGTCCTTCTTACCTCCCGCTGTGCACAAACTACATTAAAATCTACATTTTAAAAGAGTAGATCTAAAAAAGTTATTGGTTATTGATACGGGTGTAATGGTTCGGTTTTGCATGTTTGCTTCGGTCCACTTGCGTACCATTTCGGTTATGTTTTGTGCTATTTTTCTCATGAAATGTATAACTAGAGCGATCTAAGCGCTCCGCGGGCAACAACGGTCCTGGGCGGGTTTCCGATAGTAGCTCAATCCTAGCAAATGCCAGTGAGAAGGCTGAGCTGGAAGAGCCTCCTACGCTCTCCTGTTTGGCTTCCCTGTCAAAATTAGGGATGGAAAAGGCACCGGGTCAATCCCAAGCTGCGTGTCGATGTTGTTCCATCCTTCGTGATACCATGAATGCCGAAAGGTACCTCACCATGCAGAGAGAAGAATTCTGGCCAGTTATGAGTACTTATATAATATTGAAGAATATTGAAGATTTCACAGTTCCTCCACATTTGTCTATTGTCGGTGAATGGCTGAATGCCCACTTCCCTGGTAGATGGACGGGTCCGTTGTAGTCCACATGAGTGGCCAACCAGAAGTCCTGACCCTGCGACTTTGTTCGCAGAAGCAAGATAAAGTGGCATTCTTTATTTTCTAAAGTGTAAAATGGCAGCGTTCAGGTGCAATGATGAAAGAAAAAATGAATTATAAATTCCACAGATGACTACACTAAAAAGATGGTTTGATAAAAACCAGGTAATTAAGTAAAAATAAAATAATGCTATTTGGTAATTGCAAAAAAGGGTACTTATGCACAAATACAAATACAAAAAACATAACGGGGCAAGAAATACTTCAATGCAACTTCAACATGGCAAAATACTTTCTGGACAAAAAACCGTACTCTTGATTGCTCCATGGTCTTACCATATTTACCTTATTGTAAGGTAATATAACAGTAGACTTCTGCAAAAAAGATCCATTCATTATTGTTGTGTATAGCTTAAAAATGGGTTTCCAATTCAGTGTATTCATAGTGAATTAAAGGCCTGGACTTTTTTGTTGTTTTATCGTGTTTTGGGACTGGTGAGGAATAGGAAGTAATAAATATACTGTATTAGAGATCGATGTGAAACAGAGCAGGGCAGGATTAGATAAGCTTTGTGAGGTATTCCCATGTAGCCGTACGCTTGTTCTAAATAACATTAAAACATGAAACCATCCTACCTTCTTCCCTACCCCTTTGGGTTGGGGAACGGCTCATGACCGGGCTTTGTGTGTGCTGCTTAGAATACCCAGCTTCCTTGGGTTCATCCTGGGCAGCTCCCTCCTTGAGAGCATCCCAGTTTGAGACTCCATTATTGTACTGGGAGACTTCATTGCCCATGACAGTGTGACCTGGAAGGCCATGATCTGAACCTGTCTGGTGTTATGTTATTGTACCTATGTGCTAACCAAGTTTGTTGGTTCCGGTTATCCTTCAGCGCACCTGGCACCAGGTACCTTGGCCCGCAGGGTTATGATCCACTTTGTGGTCATATCATCAGACCTGTATCTGCATGATTTGGATAGGTCCCAGACCTTGTCATGGGTTGGATTACCAGGTGAGGGGCATGCCCAACTGGGAGGAAGCCCCAGGATAGACCAAGAACATGCTAGAGGGATTATGTCCTGCAACTTGCCTGTGTGCACTTCAGTGTGTCACTAGATGGCGCACCCTACTGAGACTGCTGCCCCGCAAACCTGGACCCGGGCACTAACGGGAGAAACTGGACGCAAAAGTCAATAATTAATTCTAAAGGTCTTTGAATCTAAGGCAACTGGACTGTCTAGATCGGGGTCGGCAACCTTTACCATCAAAAGAGCCACGTTGTCTCCTCTTCCGGTAGAAAAAAATGTTGGGGAGCCGCAAAACTCTAAACCTACTCTGAGCTAACTTAAACACGGATTTGTGTCAAATGAAAAAAAAGATAAAACAGCCAATCAGAGTGCATATATCTGCATGTCAGTGTTGTTTAGTTCTGCACTGAATTGTCATCAATAACCATTCCATCGATCCTGCTCGTGAGCGTCTTTGCATTCTCGGAATTATTTCCTGTTTATTTTTTAATTAGGAGAATATGATATTCTTATGAAGGATTGGGAGGCAGGTCCAGACAGGAATGGTTTGGCTCTTTGGTGGTGTCAAATGACCTTGGAAATGAGATTCTGATCTCAACGGGGCTTATCTGGTTTAAAAAAGACGAATACAAGGAGCGGGCCCGCCAACAATGGTTGTTTGGGTGGCATCACCTTCGTCAGCACCCCTTTCACTGTACGATGGTCATGAATCCACCCCCAAGAAGGTGGCAGTGCCTTGCTTGTTTGTCAGAGACCACATGACTCAATCTTTTAGGAAGGGGCCAGCATTGACAGCATTTGGGAGAAGGGTTGTGTCACAGACCCCCCCTCTGTTTGAAGATCAAGCCTAACGGAGATGGATTCCCTCACTCCTCATTGCTCTTCTCTGTGCAGAATGCGTACATTTTGGTCATCAAAAGAAAGTTCCTTCTCTTTGAGGTGCAGTCAGACTGCAGTGTCTTGACCTGAAGAATTAGCCCGCCTGTGGGTTAGGGTATGTGCTTGCTCAGCGGCTCCGTTAAAGAATAATAGGTTGAATCTTGCACTAAGCTCTCAGACTGTGCTATCTACTGTAGTCGGACTGCTGTGTGTCCCACCGAGTCTTTGAGCACAGAGTGATGAATCCTGCTCGGATGAGAGGCCAAACTTGCTTGAAATGCAAGTTTGAGATGCTTCATGTGATTCAGCAACGTGTTTGTCTGTTCCTGAGAAAGAATATGCCGTGACATGGTGACCTCGTCAATCATCTAAGCAGTTCCATCATCAAGTGCACTGACGTACCAATGATTTTAGTTGCATGACGTGATGGAAGTGTCCTAAGAAGCGAAGGGGAGCTCTACCCAATGAGTGGGAGGTTTCGAGAGTGTCTGTGTTAGGAAGACAATGAAGTCCAATAGCAAAGTTATCAGCAGGGGGAGAGCCGCTACAGTCTGGGAAGGCTGCTTCTCTGCCAGAAACATGAAGTTCTGCTTCAGTCAAACAACAGGAAGAAACATGAACGGCAGCCAAAGGGAAGACGCATTTTATTACAAGTCTAGTTGGACTTGTCCGACTGGCACCATTTCAAAAACACTTTTGCTGCTACTTGAAAAGGAGAATCCGTGCGATTGCATCATCTTCAACCCGGGAGATGAATGTTGCACACTTTCCCCGTCATTGACTGGGAAGCTTGGTTTAGATGAATGGATGAATGTTACATAATGCTAAAATATGCATTGAACACCTCGAATGCTTACATTTTGAAAACACCTTAAGCCGGAGTCAAGACAATCTGCAAACCTGGGTCTGGACAAGATCACCCTCAACTGCTGTGTTTACACTGCTGATCAGCTTCTGATCACCTTAATCAATCAAATGTTTCAATGCTGGTCACATTTCATTGTGTTGATACAATACACAATCAAAAACAAGCTGTGTGCTGCAAACGCTCCCAGACTGCACTTTGCACACCCCTGCCATGAGAGCTAGATGAGTCGCTATACTGTGTTTTGAAATAATAGTAACAATGTAAATATGTAACAGTAATGTCTTTGTGCTCTTTACAAAACACACACTCACACTTTCCTACCATAACATCCACCCAGGATGTCTTCCCTTTGGTCTCTCCCATCCCCACCGTCGCTTCTTCATCCGACACACACACACACACGCACGCACACACGCACGCACACGCACGCACACACACACACACACGCACGCACACACACACACACACACGCACACACCCACACAGTCTGTTGCTGTCAAAACACAGAGTGTTAAACCCATGGGGATAACACAGCGCTGTGTCTGGCTGCTGCTCTCTTGGCTTACAGAAACACACACATTGCCTCACCGCCCCAGCTTTCCAGTCCAGTCGGGTCAGCCCCAAAGTGGAAACAAGGCCTTGATTCTTCTGGATAAAGAAGTCTTGTGTTCAGCAAAAGTCATGTATGAGCTACTGTAAGTGCTAAAGGGGTCAAAATAGTAGAGCACTAGTAGTAGTACACGTGCACAGTAATACGTCTAGTGGTACAGGACACGAGCACAGTCCTACGTCTAGTGGTACAGGACACGAGCACAGTCCTACGTCTAGTGGTATTGTACTTGTGCATAGTCCTACGTCTAGTGGTATAGGACACGTGCATAGTCCTACGTCTAGTGGCATAGTACACGTACACAGTCCTACATCTAGTGGCATAGTACACGTACACAGTCCTACGTCTAGTGGCATAGTACACGTGCATAGTCCTACGTCTAGTGGTATAGTACACGTACACAGTCCTACATCTAGTGGCATAGTACACGTGCATAGTCCTACGAGGGGCTGGACCTTGTTCTACTCTGGAGCTGATGCAGGGGAGTGGCGGCGAGCTCGGGTGGGCTTATCAATAGCCTCCCCGCCTTGGTGCCTCTGTGTTGGAGTCATCCCCGGTAACAAGATGGTTATTTCCCTACGCCTTCGAGCTGGGGAAAGGGTCATGACTGTAGTTTGTGCGTACGTGCCGAAAAACAGTTCAGAGTACCCAGCCTTCTTGGAGTCTATCAGAGGGGTTCTGGAGAGCACCGCAGCTGGTGACTCCATAGTTCTACTGGGAGACTTCAACGCCCATGTGGGCAATGACAGTGTGACTTGGAGGGGCGTGGTTGGGAGGAACGGCCTCCCTGATCTGAACCAGTGTGGTGTGTTGTTGCTGGGCTTCTGGGCGAACCACAGTTTGTCCATAAGAAACACCATGTTCGAACATAAGGATGTCCATAAGTGCACTTGGCACCAGGACACCCTAGGTCGCAGGTCTATGATCGACTTTGTGGTTGTATCATCAGACCTGCGTCTGCATGTTCTGGCCACGCGGGTGAAGTGAGGGGCTGAGCTGTCAACTGACCACCACCTGGTGATGAGTTGGATTAGATGGCGGGGAAGGATGCCGGACAGACCTGGTAGACCCAAACGCCTAGTGAGGGTGTGCTGGTAAAGTCTGGCAGAGTCTCCCGTTCGTCGTGTCTTTAACTCTCATCTCCGGCAGAGCTTTGCCTGCATTTCGAGGGAGGACTGGGATATTGAGTCCGAATGGGCTGTATTCCGTGCCTCCATTGCTGAGGCAGCCAGCCGTAGTTGCGGCCGCAAGGTGGTCCGTGCCAGTTGTGGCGGAAAGACCCGAACCCGATGGTGGACACTGGGGGTTAGGGCTGCCGTCAAGCTGAAGAAGGAGTCCTATCAAGCATGGATGGATTGCGTGACTCCCGAAGAAGCTGACAGGTACTGGCAGGCCAAGCGGCACGTGGCTTCGGTGGTGGTCGAGGCAAAAACTCGGGTGTTGAAGGAGTTCAGTGAGGCTATGGAGCACGACTTTCGGTCGGCCTCGAAGAAGTTCTGGCAAACCGTCCAACACCTCAAAAAGGGGAAGAAGTCCCTGGACGGGGGCTTGCTGACCTCGACTGAGGTCGGTGGAAGGAATACTTTGAGGCCCTTCTCTATCCCACTGACATACCTTCCGTAGAGGAAGCAGAGTCTGAGGATACGTACGTGGACAGTTCTATCACCGTGGTTGAGGTATTTGGGGTAGTTAAAACACTCCCCCCAATAGCAAGGCTCCGCGGGTAGACGAGTTTCACCGTGAATTTCTCAAGGCTCTGGAAGTTGGAGGACTGTCTTGGTTGACACACCTCTTTAACATTGCATGGACGTCGGGAACAGTACCTCTGGACTGGCAGACCGGGGTGGTGGTCCCCATTTTTAAAAAGGGCGACCGGAGGGTGTGTTCCAACTATAGGGGGCTCACACTCTTCAACCTCCCTGGGAAAGTCTACTCCAGGGTGCTGAAGAGAAGGGCACGACCGTTAGTCGAACCTCGGTTACAGGAGTTGCAATGTGGTTTCCGTCCCGGTCACAGAACACTGGACCAGCTCTACACCCTTGCAAGGGTACTGGAGGGTATGTGGGAGTTTGCCCAACCAGTCTACATGTGCTTTGTAGACTTGGAAAAGGTGTTCGACCGTGTCCCTCGTGGTGTCCTGTGGGGGGTGCTCCGGGAATACGGAATTGGTGGTCCGCTCCCACGTGCCATTCAGTCCTTGTACAATCGATGGATTGGATTGTACCCTTTAGGTTGAGAGTGAGGTCTTGCCTCAGGTGGAGGAGTTCAAGTATCTCGGGTTCTTGTTCACGAGTGAGGGAAGGTTGGAGCGTGAGATCGACAGACGGATCGGTGAAGCGTCTGCAGTAATGCGGTCGCTGTACCGGACCGTCGTGGTGAAGAGAGAGCTGAGCCGGAAGGCAAAGCTCTCTGTTTACCGATCGATCTACGTTCCCACCCTCACCTATGGTCATGAGTTATGGGTCATGACCGAAAGAACGAGATAGCGAATACAAGCGGCGAAAATGAGTTTCCTCCGTAGGGTGGCTGGACTCACCCTAAGAGATAGGGTGAGGAGCTCGGCCATCCGGGAGGATCTCAGAGTAGAGCCGCTGCTCCTTCACATCGAGAGGAGCCGGTTGAGGTGCCTCGGGCATCTAGTCCGGATGCCTCCCGGGCGCCTCCCTGGTGAGGTGTTGTGGGCATGTCCAGCCGAGAAAAGGCCCCCGGGAAGACCTAGGACACGCTGGAGGGACTATGTCTCACAGCTGGCCTGGGAACGTCTTTGTATCCTCCCGGTGGAGCTGGAAGTGGTCACCGGAGACCGGGAAGTCTGGACTTCCCTACTGAGACTGCCGCCCCCGCGACCCCGACCCGAATTACGGAAGAAAAAGGAATGGAATGATTAATTTGTCATGACTGGAACTTTAAAGGTGCATTGTTGACACACGGTCCACATTTGCCCTTGCTGCTTTACACAGGCAGACACAGTCAGGTCTCAGGCAAATCCATGTTAACTGAATTTTTGATCAATAAAATGTTAAAATCATGCACAGTTGATGAAAATGTGTCTTGAGTATTTGGCAGGGGTCTTTGGTTCGACTTTTCTCAGGCTACAATCCCTGTCTGCCTGAAGTCCTTCGCCATCATCCCTCTACTGAAAAAAGTCACTCGATGGACTCATTCATCCCTCCCACCATGGATGTACATCATCTCAGACAGGGATGAGTGCGCCTACAGGGATGAGGTGGCGTGAACACGACCAAAACCTCTGCGGTTTTCACAAAACATGGGGACACAAGCATCTAACCACCACAGGCACTGTGCAGAGAGGAGGTCACACCTCCAATCATTCTTCTAACCTGGGTTGAGAACACAGCAGAGCTGGTGAAGAAGCAAAATATCATTCCTCAGCGTCTTTTAGGACGTGCATTCATTTCCAGCACAGCAAAACACTCCCACGGATTATAAAGACTTACCAGAAGCTGCCTCAGGAACCTCGCTCACAACCTCTTCAAGGCAGCAGATGCGGAAGTAAGCAGCTTTTACTTCTCATTCAGTGCCAGCTAACCCTAACAATAGACTGGATTTATAGAAGACACCTTCATGACACCCGAAAGCTCTTTACGCTGAAGCCACCATTCAATATGCTGTGGTTATATATACCGAATACTGCATGCAGTGTACATACACAGTATATTCTGTATGTACTTCTGATACTTCTGATGTCGGTCGCATTGTGCTGTGTGATAAAACTCCACATTTTGGAGTAGCCTTGTATTGGGGCCACCCAAGGTGTACCCCATCCCTCACCCAAAGTTAGCTGGGAAAAACTCCATCTCACCTGCACTATATAAAAGGTGTAGAGTGCTATTAATAGTATAATAGTATAAATTATCATGAGGACGGCTTTTTGATGGTTTATGAAAGAGGAAGTGAAGTGGATGCCAGCAGGCAGGGCAGGATTAGGAGACAACCATAAAGAAGACACTTAGATGCAAAGTTTACCTAGCGCTCTTGAAGGGAACATTCCACACCGGCGTCTAGAATGTGGACACTACCAACCTCATGATGCTTTTGTACTCGCTATTTGACTGAATGTAGTAGTATCACCTAGTGGTATCATGTATGTAGTGGTATCACCTAGTAGTGTCATGTGGTAGTATCAGGTAGTGGTATCATGTATGTAGTGGTATCATGTAGTAGTATCATGTATGTAGTGATATCACGTAGTAGTATCATGTATGTAGTGGTATCATGTAGTAGTATCATGTGGTAGTATCAGGTAGTGGTATCATGTATGTAGTGGTATCACGTAGTGGTATCATGTATGTAGTGGTATCATGTAGTAGTATGATGTAGTAGTATCTTGTAGTGGTATCATGTATGTAGTGGTATCATGTAGTAGTGTCATGTAATAGTATCAGGTAGTGGTATCATGTATGTAGTGGTATCATGTAGTAGTATC
>QODF01000130.1:305848-342764 GCA_024372805.1 Oostethus manadensis
CTACGTGCCATTCGGTCCTTGTACAATCGAAGCAGGAGCCTGGTTCGCATTGCCAGCAGTAAGTCGAGCTTGTTTCCGGTGAACGTTGGCCTCCGCCAAGGCTGCCCTGAACCATGGCCTTTTCTTCTTGTCTTCATGGACAGAATTTCTAGGCGCAGTCAAGGTGTTGAGGGAGTCCAGCTTGGTGACCTTAGGATCTCGTCTCTGCTATTTGCAGACGATGTGGTCCTGATGGCCTCATCAGGCTGTGACCTTCAGCGTTTACTGGAGCGGTTTGCAGCTAAATGTGAAGCTTCTGGGATGAGACTCAGCACCTCCAAATCCAACTAACATAATAAAAATATATTATACCAATCTATTAAATACTAATAAAAACAATACCAAAAGGGTTTGGGGAATACCTAATAATGTAATTAATAATAATACATATCCAGATAACTTTATTGATGAGAATAGAGATATCTGTAATATGAATAAAATAGGAAATGGTTTCAATGAATTTTTTGTCAAAGTTGGGCCAGAATAGCCAGCAAATATTTCGGAGTCGAGTTGCAATAAATTGGAGTCGTTGATAGCAATCCACTCCCTCGCGATGTTTCTCTCCGGAGTATATTAATAATTGTAAAAACAAAACCTCCCCTGTCTGATTTGATGCAGATATGATGTTAGTTGAAAGAGTAATAGGAAGTATCTCCAAACCCTTCACCTACATCCACAATTCCAAACTGGCAAGTAAAATAAACATTTGTAAAAATAATACTACTGTACAAAGATGGGAACAAACATGTCTTTACAAACTACCCGTCTCGCTACTCCCTCAGTTTTCCAAAGACTGCCGAATAAGCGACCGCAATGATTATTATTATTATATCATTCATGATGGGCAGTACGGTTGCAGGTCAGGAAGGTCAACATCAACGGCGATACTTGAGGCAGTGCTAGAAATTGAAACTCAGTAATTAGAACTATGCAGTTGGGACTTTTATCCATTTTTAAAAGCCTTTGACACCATCGATCATTCAATATTACTCAATGATATGTTTTTTGGAAATGATAAAGAAAACTCTGACTCGGTAGTACAATGAGATGGTAATGCAATAGATAACGTGAGAGAAAATACATTTTCAGGAGCAACTATTGGTAGCAAAATCAATTGGAAAGCACACAAACGAAATACAGTTTCCAAAAGCGTGTCAATCATCAATACAAGTAAATATTTCCTAGAATATAATGCACTGTATTTGTTGTACTGCTCATTGGTTTTGCCATATTTCACTTACTGTATAGAAGTTTGGGGCAATAGTTACCAACACATCCCCTCTTTGTACTCCAAAAGCGTACAGTAAGAACTTTACTCAGGCTTGCTTTTGTCATCATACCAATATTTGATGTTTGCAGTCTAAACTGGTAAAGTTCAGTGATTTGGTAGATTTTTATACTGCACAGCTTTTCTATGAAGCCGATGAACATTTCCTTCCTGCTAACGTGCAAAAGCTTGTTACACAGAGACGGGGGTTATGTGCAAACTTTCAACGTCAAGCAGGGAGAAGCACCAGGAAAAGTGCGCGTGGACGTGCGGCGTCAAACTTTGGAACAGATTGGAGCTCAAGCAATGTCCAGACATTCATCTATTTCTATCAAAATACAAAGACGGGGTTCTGACTCAGTACATGAAGGAGGAAAGAGGTACTTGAACGTTACCTCGTGTTTGGGTGCCATTAGAAGGTCGTTACATTAGAAGGTCGTTACTCTTAACTATGCGAGGCCAAGATCACATGACGTCTATTCATCTCCTCTAAGTGTGTGATTTTTTATTTACCATCGGCATGAGCATTCACACAATTATGTAATATGCTGATTATATTAGGAATAGAACATCATACCTCATATCACACACACGTATATACGTATATTGCTTATATACAGTATGATGTCCTATTAGAAGCATCATTTCCTTGCTTGATGGTGGCCATTAGCATTTTTATTATCACTATTATATTCATACATAACAACCTCGATCCTGATTTCAGGTTTATAGACTAAATGGATCTTAATCAGAGGTAAAGGTGATGATGCTAATCTTTTCTCACACGGAAGATTTACATTTTGTCATTACTATGTTGTCTTTTCTGGATTTCTTCTCATACAATAAAGTCAACAGATCAGGGCAGACAAGTGGAAGTTCTGTTGCAGGAGATTATCAACCTTCTCGCTGCAGACCTCCGAAATCTTGTCTCTTTTAATGCACAGCATAGGAACAAAACAGCCGCAACATCACATATCAGTGGAACTCAAATGTCTGTTGTGAAGCTAGTGGGTTCAGCATCAGCAATTAGCTTCTCCGCGGGACTGTAAACGTGGCAAAGCGTGGCTGAAAGATACTGCTCTTAGAAAAGGGCTGCTACAAATTTGGACTTTGTAGTCGTATCGTCACACCTGTACCTGCAGCTTCTGGACTCGACTCGTGGGCGAAGAGAGGAGCTGAGCTGTCAACTGATCACCAGCTGGTGGTTAGATGGCGAACCACGTATCACGTAGTAGTAGTATCACATTGTGATATCACGTAGTAGTAGTATCACATTGCGATATCACGTAGTAGTATCACATTGCAATATCACGTAGTAGCATCACATTGCGATATCACGTAGTAGTATCACATTGTAATATTATGTAGTAGTATCACATTGTAATATTATGTAGTAGTATCACATTGTAATATCAGTAGTAGTATCAGGTAGTAGTACTAGGTAGTAGTACCAGGTAGTAGTATCACATTGTAATATCAGTAGTAGTACTAGGTAGTAGTACCAGGTAGTAGTATCACATTGTAATATCAATAGTAGTATCAGGTAGTAGTATCACATAGTAGTACCAGGTAGTAGTACCAGGTAGTAGTATCACATTGTAATATCAGTAGTAGTATCAGGTAGTAGTACCAGGTAGTAGTACTAGGTAGTAGTACCACATTGTAATATCAGTAGTAGTACTAGGTAGTAGTACCAGGTAGTAGTATCACATTGTAATATTATGTAGTAGTACTAGGTAGTAGTACCAGGTAGTAGTATCACATTGTAATATCAGTAGTAGTATCAGGTAGTAGTACCAGGTAGTAGTATCACATTGTAATATCAGTATTAGTATCAGGTAGTAGTACCAGGTAGTAGTATCACGTAGTAGTACCAGGTAGTAGTACCACATTGTAATATTATGTAGTAGTACTAGGTAGTAGTACCACATTGTAATATTATGTAGTAGTACTAGGTAGTAGTACCAGGTAGTAGTATCACATTGTAATATTATGTAGTAGTACTAGGTAGTAGTACCAGGTAGTAGTATCACATTGTAATATTATGTAGTAGTACTAGGTAGTAGTACCAGGTAGTAGTACCACATTGTAATATCAGTAGTAGTATGATGCCGTGTGACAGCAGCCGAGGGCCACACCAAAACAGATGGACTTGAACAGGATTTTCAGCTCATATTAGCAGTTAGCGTTCTACCCTCAAGCACAAGACGTGCTAAACGTAGTACGTGAAACGTCTTTCCTCAAATGCTAACCTTGACCCACGCCAAGCTGTAAGCCAACTCAGCACCCGATGTCACTTCCTGTCCATCCCGCCACTAAATTCCAAACGGAAAGCCATTCGGGCAACACACGGAGAAGAGTCTTACTCTTTTGAAAAATGTCTTCTCTTATGTCGGCAATTTCGGGTAATATGAGACTATAGGGATGTTAATTCATGTCTAGAGAGCTCTAATGTTGTTGAAATGGTATTTGGAAGGTGGTAGACAGGTTTTTCTATGTGTAAATATTCCATTTATAAAGAAGGAATCCTACTTCACGCAAATAAAAAAGGGGGGGAAACAACAAGGAATGCCGAAGAACTTCTTTTACAGAGAGGTTGACAGAGAACTCAAGAATAATTATGGGAATGATGAATATGATGATGAACATATTCCATGTTTTAGATGCTCATCTACTTTGTCAAGCACCTCCAAATCATTATGACATGAAAACATCCCCAAAAGTCCCAGATCATTGATATCCCTTGGAGCGAAAAGCACAAGTCCCGTGCTCATCATAAAGACTGGCCATTGTTCCTGTACTTGATCCAAACAATGTGAAGAGAAGGTCCTACCTGGAAGTGCACCTTCTTCAGCATCATCGCTTCATCAAGTCAACAAAGTTTGCAGAAGTCCAAATCTTGGAATTGCAGTCCAGACGTGTGCTCTGACTCAGCAGCCTTCCTCCTCCTCCTCCTCCTCCTGTGGGAACTTTCCAAGCTCATCAGCCGGCCCACTCGCTTGGAAAACAGACACGTCCTCTTTTCATGAGGTACACCCCGCAGTCCGGCTCCTCCCTCTCACTCACACCCACGTCATTCCCTGCACTTCCCATGTCTGCAGCGTCTGCGCGGACCTTGGTGGTGTCGCGCGTCCAATTCCTGACGGAAAGTAAAAGGGTGTGGTGGTACTTTCCCCTCCACCACGAGCTCGCCACAAACAGCCGTTGTTCTGCTTTTCCAATGGACCTACCTTCCATCTGGGAATGCATTTTTACCTGACAGCATTCCAATGTTTGAATCTGCTCAATCTGCATGTTCAGCACCCTTGGTGGCCCCCCCCCCCTCCCCATGGTTGCTGGGCCGATCCTCAGTTGATGAATAGAATTCAACTCATTTCTAGCATTTTAGCTTCTGCATTCACACACAACATCTCCATTTTGCATTTGACATACCTAAAGTTAGTGTAGCTGCTGATGGTCTTCTACTCAGTTCCTCTCTCTCTCGAGGTCCGGTGTTGTCCGTAAGTTTCAGCAGGGGATGGAATGTTTCCTTTCCCGGTGGACCTGAGGGAGTGTGACTTTTCCCACCTGCTGTTTAGCAAGTGCTGCCGTGTGCCATCTGACCTCTTCTTCTGCTGGTTCCTTACTCAGCGTCTGTCTTGCTCTTCCTTCTTTTCTGAGCTTGACCAAGCATGACATCAAATGTTAGCATCTTTTATACTGAAGACCAGCAAACAAAATCAGATCCCCTAAAGGGACATATGATGCAAATGACCCGAGCTGTGGATATTCGGGCCATTCAGAATTCCTGTCCCCACAAATTCACGTCTTTTGATCAAACTAATGATGACTTGATCGAAGATTTCGGTCTCCAAAGAGAGAAAAACAATTCCCTGCTGAGTTGCACGTTTGATTGATGGGACCTGAAGGCGTTTTTATCATTCATGCTGAGTCCACTAAATGCTGACATGATTGGAACATCACGGAATCATTAAGAAGAACAAATCATCTTGTTTAACTATCTCCATGTGAAGGAGCATTCTGGAAATAACGTGTCTTATTTTGAGGATTCTTTTCTGTTAGGAACGCGGGCCCAGAGCAGCCTGATGGTGCCTCTCTCTGTGGGTCTTTCTCTTTGCAGGTGTAGCTGCTCTGCTCATTACCTGTGGGGGGCGTGGCCCGTGTGGTTACGAGCTGGACCTTGCAGTCCCTCGCTCTCTCGGCCTGCACCTTCTGCTATGCTCCTTTCCCGGTTTCCAGACTCCTGGCTGTAAGAAGTCAACACAGCTCTGTCCCGTTAACCCCTGAAACCAGGTAGTGTTCTGAGTGTTCTGCTGGTGTCCGCAACGTAAAAGGCGGGTGTCCGGCTCTCTCCGCCGGGGGTACTTGCGCTGTGGTTCTGGAGGGGGGCGGGGACTTGCACATTCTGAATCTCCTAATCTTGATTGTCCCAGCAGGCAGAATTGGCAGGGCTGATTGGTGATGTCCCCCCAGACCAGTTGGATGGTGCATGAAACTGCTGTGGGCAGCAGTTTTGCCGCAGGTCTCCATCAAAGCTGGGAGGTTGAGGATATGTCAGGACATCATATCGCAGCTCCATCCTGGCCTCTGCACGTATTTTAGTGCCGAAAGCTGATCAGAATCCTCCATTTTGTCCAGAAATGAGAAAAGTTAATGCTGTCACCAAAACAGCCCCGTTCCCTTGGCCCGGAATGGCCTCCGCAGATGTGTTTCCAATTTGACCTGCTGAAGGGTCATTGGCAGGTCCTCCGTCAAAGCGTCCAAGAAATTGCCTCCTTTAGAACGCCCTCTGGCCGATTCATACACGGTTATGCCTTTTGGCTTAAATGCGCCGTTTCAACGCCTGCATAGGCTCACGGGGGTGCGGGTCTACCTGGACGGTTTAGTGGCGTTCTCGCTGGCAGAGATTGTTGTTTGAGCGGCTGGCAGGAGCCGGTTCAGCAGGTGTGAAGTGCCAGGGCGACAGCGACGTACCCCCGTTTGTCACTGGCCGCCTAGTCGCTCAGGGTTGCTGCTGTGGCCAAATTTCCTGCGCCCACCACAAAAGAGCTCCAACGTTCTTTAGGCCTTGTGGGTTATTATGGGAGCTTTTGTGGAAATTTCCGTTTGCTTCTTCTCCAAAAAATGTAATCGTTATCAGGCCAATTATTCTGTTATCGAGAAGGAAGCGCTCCTGCTGGTTTGGGCTTTGCAGCATTTTGGTGCTCTGGTGTTGCACACTGACCACAACCCCTGATCTCCTTAAAGAGCCTGAGATCTCCCAACCAGAGGTTAGTCATTCTTCTTACAGGGCCACGATTTAGATGTTCGCCAAATCAAACCTCCTGTCTGGTGCTCCACTCTCATTCGTCTTTTACTCGCCTGCCCGGCTGGAGAGTCCCTGCCTTTCTTATGATGCTCCATGCTTGCGTGGCGAGTTGGTTGGTGACAACACTTGACCGTATGAATTCCATGCAGCTTAGTAATGCTTTGTTTTTTTGCTGTGAATGAATATTATGCAAGTTCAAATTCTGCTCAACGCCACCTTTTTTTCAAACAGGCGTTGAGTCAAGCGTCGTGTGCCCGCCGACTTGCGTGAACCCCCAGAGTTCAACTCTGCTTTCAGCTTGAATTACAGCAGAGCGGAAATTCATTCACTTTCTATACCGCTTATCCTCGCGGGGATGCTGGAGCCTATCCCAGCAGACTTTGGGCGGGAGGCGGGGTACACCCTGGACTGGTCGCCAGCCAATGGCAGGGCACATATAGACAAACATTCACACTCACACTCGTACCGATGGACAATTTAGAGTCGCCAATTAACCTAACATGCACGTTTTTGGAACGCACGGGGAGAACATGCAAACTCCACACAGAGATGCCTAACGGGGATTCAAACCCAAATGCCCTGATTGAGGCCAACATGCTAACCACTCATCCACCGTGCGGCGCTAAAGAGAATCAATAATACAAAAATATACAAATGTAGTAATTCCATTTAGTCATTGCTTTTCTGTTGTCTTTGTCTTTTCCTTTTGCATAGCGCACGCCTGACGGTACCCTTGTTTTTTATTGAATAACTTTAGCATGAATTATTAGAACCCAACATTTGTGTGGTAAGCTCATTGACCCTTGACCTACATGCACAGGTCATACCAATCATAAAGGGTATTTAAGGAGGCCAGTTGAAGTTGTTCTCCTCTTTGCATCTTTGAAAAAAGCTAGCACAGAAATTCCAGCTGTCAGTTTTCTACTGTGAGGACCACAGTAGAAAGACCACAATCACAGTTCTGGTTAAGGGCCGGAGTGGCAGGCCCAAAAAATCTGAGCCAAGCAGAGGCGAAGGATGGTGAGAACAGTCAAAGTCAACCCACAGACCAGCTCCAAAGACCTACAACATGATCTCGCTGAGGTGGCGTCACTGTCAACTATTCAGCACACTTGGCACAAGGGGATGCCGCATGAGGAAGATGCCGTTCCTGTGCACATGCCACAAACGGAGTGGCTTGAGGAACGCTAAAGCACTTTTGGACAAGCCAGCTTCATTTTGGAAAAGGTGCTGAGGACTGATGAAACTAAAATAGTTATTTGGGGGGTGCATGGTGGATGAAGATCACAGCCGTCCAAGACAAACACTTATCCGCAGTAAAATGTGGTGGTGGCTCCATCATGCCGTGGGGCTGTGTGGCCAGTACAGGTACTGGTAATCTTGTTCAGATTGAAGGTGGCATGGAGTCCAGTCAGTATCAGCAGATTGTTGCCAACAATGTGCAAGAATCAGTGACAAAGTTGAAGTTGCGCCGGGAATGGATACTTCAACAAAACATCAACCCTAAACACTGCTCAAATTCTACCAAGGTATCATGCAGAGGAACAAGTACAACATTCTGGAATGGACCTGAATATGAATGAAAAGAAGAATGGTCAACCAGAATCCAGACCCACATCGGAAGCTTTCAGAGCAGGAGTGTCGTGCCGCGGAGGGCCGAGACCCGCAGGTTTTCATCCAGCCGGTCACTAAAGCAGGTGATTTTAAAGATCAACACCACCTTCAAGTTGAGGGAGACGCTCATCAATTCAAATCCCCTGCTGGAGAAAAGCTGCCCTCCATGCCACGAGTTTGACGTGCGCTATGGAGGCTGGTATTTCTGAAAAATGCGGAGGGTTTTTTCGGTTGGGGTGCCCAAGTTTATGCCCCTGCCTAATTTTGCTTCAATAATTATTGCACACTTTGTTTGTCTGCTATATGATATCACTGAAATGATTGATCCAAACAACTAATCATTTATAAGGGAAATCTTGACTATTATCAGGGGGGCCCAAACTTTTGCATACCACTGTATCCTTTCTACAAGGGCTTCAAAAACCTCACAGTATTTCTAATCTCTACTTAGTGTGATTTAGTACATTGCACAGTATGGGTATTTATACTCTCTAGGTAGAGCGATGTAGTATATTGTATAGTATTGAAGTGTGTTCTGCCCTCCACACAGAGTGTCATGTTTATTTATACTCTGTAAATCGAGCCAAACAGTACACCGTATGGTATCCATGTATTTATACTCTTCATGTACAATGATATAGGACACTGTATAGTATTCATGTGTATTTATACTCTACATGGAGAGAAATAGTACACCATTTAGTATTCATGTACTGTATATCCATACTCTATGTTGTACACTGTACAGTATTTGTGTATTTCTATGTAGAGTGATATACAATACGATATACAATATAGCAGTACAGGGGATCCCCGCATATTCACAGCTTTGCTGAAGATTTTTTATTTGTTGGAAAAACTTTCCATTCTGAGCTTACAACCTCCATAATTTACTACCAACGCCAACCTCAGTGGGTATCACAGTACACGAGTCCACACTACCATACATGCAAAACACTATGATTGTGTACTCATTTGTAACCCGCAAGTCATGCTAGGAAGCCCATCCGCACATGTCTCCAACAGGAAGTTACCCAGCATGCACTGCGGGTAAAAAACTTGTAATGTTGTGTATGTATATTAGCATGTAAGAATTTGTTTCCATACCTGTGTGGCACTGTGAGGGAGGTGGTTTCATGAACTGTTGGTTTGTGTTACGGCGTCGAAACAGACAATGAATAGAATAGCGAGAATCTAGTGTCGTGTGTGGATAGAGTAGAGTGTTAAATAAAGGAAAGGTTGAGATTAAATTCCCACTTGGCTACTTCAGCAACGCCTGGAGGAGGATTTGTATAAATTATGGTAAGAAATGTACATGGGGGGCGGGGGTGTCCAGTGCTGCCACTCAAGCATTATTGTCTTTAAAAGCTTGCCTTGCACCCTTCCAGTGGCGGAATGCCTCCAGATTGGACTGGTGCTTGTGGAGAGGAAGGTACTTAGTGCATCATTGGAGTACACAATATTTCTTGTAGTCCGACTCAAAGTCTTCATCCATACTACTGGTGTCGGCCATTTTCTTGCCGTCAGTCCTGGGCAGGAACTGGGAGTAATTGACTCCATGTTGCTCGTAAAAGAGGATGTAGGCCGAGTCGGTGTCGATCTCTGCAGAATGCACTTCCTGGGAAAAAACAAGATGAGCGTTCGAAATCATGTTAATCGTGTAAGTAAGACATTTTTCATGACACCAGTCCAGGGTGTACCCCGCCTCCCGCCCAAAGTCAGCTGGGATAGGCTCCAGCATACCCGCGACCCTACTGAGGATAAGCGGCATAGAAAATGGATGGATGGATTCTTCATGACACGCTTAATTTGTTTACACAATCAATCTAAGAAGATCTCATCAAGGAAGGCACCCCCACACTACCACGGCGATGTCGAATCCTTCCTTGATGAGATCCAAACAGGCGGATTGGACGGGGGGGTTGTGTTGAACACCTTCCACCTTCAGCAGACCTCACGCCACTACTTCTTTTTATGGGCATACCCAAAAGCAAAGTCTACGCGAGAAGACCCGCAACAGTCACGGCCTTGAGAGCAAGCATTGGAGGTGATGCACGCAAACACCACGAGAATCCTTTCATGGCTTTTCCATCGCTTCACGGTTCTGCAGTGTCTGGACCAGAAGAGAGAGCAGGCGGTGACAAAACAATAGAATGATGATTGTAAATTCTTTTACATGTTGGATATTGAACGAATGATAAGAAACCCCTAGTTCACAATTATTTCCGGTGGGTACCGTTACTTCCTTATCTGTTCCATCTTACAAATCACCTTTTAGACGTAAACTACGGAGAAGAACACTGAAGCTTTATTCCCTGCAATTGACAAGATGGGAATTGGAGTCCGACAAACAGTAACAGCAGCTAACCAGATGACGGTACAGTCCCTGACTAAAGTCTTGTCCCTTGTCCATTTTGGAGGAACAAAAGCGTATAACCGGACTTTAAATGAGAGTCTCATATGAAAGCTAAAACCCTCCCAAATGATGCTCTAAATACTACAATTAATTTGCTTCACTGAAGAAAGCTCGATCATTTAATGAACACAGAAAGGTCAGATGTTGGCAAGACGAAAGTTTTGTCGCCTACAGAAAACTGAACAAATAATTGACTTCAAATACAAAAATATGTTGCATACCCTCCGTGAATTAAGTAGTGGTGCTGTGAGATGCATATTTAATATCTTGTATGACTTCCATGGGCCTGAAGGACAGCATCCATGCGGTTCGACAACGGTTCATACAATTTGTTGATGCAGTCATCAGGACTAGCAAAGAAAGCAGTCTTGCCTCCCAGAGTTCATCAAGAACCTTTGGTTTTGCCTTCCATGCTTCATCTGTCATTCTACCCCAGACGTGCTTAATGATGTTCATGTCTGGTGACTGGGCTGACCAGTCCTGGAGCTCCTCGATCTTCTTCGCCTTGAGGAACATTGATGTAGAGTTAAAAGTATGCGATGGAAGCATCCAGCTGCAAACTTTGACCTTTTATGGTTGGGAATGTAAGAGGTAGCTAATACTTCTTGATATTTTAGGCTATTGATGTTGCCTTCCACCCTGCTAATGTTTCACACACCCCCATACGGGATGCAACCCCAGACCACCAAACTTAATTGTTTTCTGGGTGAATCTTGGATCCATGCGGGCTCCAGTAGGTCTCCTGCAGTATTTGCGGCGGCTGTGATGTAATTCAAACGAGGATTCATCTGAGAAATCCCCCTTCTGTCGCTTTTCCAGTGTCCATCTTTTTAGCGGGCTGTGGGCCTTGGCAAATGCCACAGAGTTTTTGAATTGCCTTTTGTTTAGTGCTGGTTTCTGTGCACGGATTCCACCACGGAGGCCATTTCGACACAGAATCCTTCAAACTGTTCTGGTTGACACAGTGACTTGAGGTAACCAGGCCTGGAAAAAGGGCTGGCCTTGGATTTTTGAATCAACAAACGGTCCTCCCGTTGCGGGGTCTGCCGGACCTGGCCTTGTCAAAAACATCTCCAGTCTTTCCCGATCTTTTTCTTATTCTCTGTACTTGACGCTGAGACACATCGAAGATGTCAGCCACCTCAGCAGTGGATCTGGTCTTCAGCCACTTGATAATAACGCTTTGGTCTCAGGGTGGATCTCAGGCCTGTTGTCAGAGGTCAAGTTGATGTGAAGGTCTGGTGTGCTGGGGTTCTTTTTATAACCACCCACTAATTGATTGCTCAGTAACTGATCACAGGTGAGGCTGTCATCTAGGAGTGGCTGCGTCAGATGGAGAGGCGACAAGACGTTTGTCTTGCCAACATCTGACCCTTTCTGTGTTCATGTAATGATCGAGCTTTCTTCAGTGAAGCAAATTTATTTCAGTATATTGAGCATCATTTGGGAGGGTTTTAGCTTTCATATGAGACATTTTGAAAACCAATTGATTAATTTAAAGTCAGGTTATAAGCTTCTGTTTCTACAAAATGGATAAGCGACAAGACTTTTGTCAGGGACTGTACTGTTATTAGTACACTTTTATTGCTACATGGCAAACAAGGTACCAGTAAGTGCAGTAGATTCTCATAAAACAAACAAGAGCCAGGATTCATGATATGCACGCTCTGTGCAATTGGCCAATTAGCTGAAAGGGGCGTGTTCAAAAATAGCAGTGTCTGCCGTTGACTTTACAAACTCCAAACTAGTTTTGTTTGTAGGATTTGTCAATCCTGTGAATGACTAAACTAATATTTCGTTTTTTAGAAGTGCTCCACATCTGTGTGGCATGGACATTCTTTGCCAACATTCCACAATTCATCAACATTTCTTGCTTTTGCTTCACAAACAGCATTTCTGATGTCAGCCCACAAGTTCTCCATTGGATGAAGGTCTGGGGGTTGGGCCTGCCCCTCAATAACATAACATAGGAAGATGTTGCTGGTTTACTAGTGTGTTTGGATGATTGTCTTGTTGAAACAGCCATTTCAAGGGCAGGACCATGGACAGATGCAAACAGATCCATGATCGCTGCCATGGGATAAAAAGGCCCAACACACACATGTATGTATCTATGATATAATATATATATAAATATTATAACCCACTATATATATATATATATATATAATATATATTTAGTGGGTTAATCCAACAGAGTGACATTAGTGTGGCACGTACCTTACAACTGCTATCATTGTAACAGTACCATTTCCCGTTGGGGTTTTTGGCATAGGTCACATAGTGGCCTCCACCCATAATTCCTGAATGGCACTGTGGAGGTAAGAAGATGTTTCAGAAGAAAAGACAAACAACGGCAAGGAACAGCAGAGAAGACACATTCAAAAACAAGCAACAGTGAAAATGGAAAAACAAAGCAGTATTATTTAACAAGAGAAATAAATGCGCTGCATTTGGTTTTAGGAACCCACCACACCCCAAAAGTGAGTAGGAGCAAATATATTAATATTATATGTACACATTGGAAGTGAACAGTTACGTTTTTTAAATCTTTCTTCTATTCTACTTTCTTATTTCTCTCTTGTTATCCGTCCCGTCTTGCTGGAAATGCTGTGATCAAGCTTATAATGACAATCTCGGAGATTCCCCCAGGAGATGATGTAACTAAGTGATTCTAATGAGGTATGTTTGGTGAACGTGAATGATGAGTACTTACTGATATTGCATAAAGGCTGTAGATGGAGTCCAGACACTTGCTTTCTTTGCAGGGCATCAAAGGGTCAGTGCTGAAGCCATTTATCCTGTTCACATCGGTGTGCCTCGCACAATCGTACGCTACAAGCTGCTGTTCCGGCTCCTCCCTTGAAGGTGTACTTCTGGAAGCTTCATCCTGTAGTCTGTGGTCTTGTGGCTCAGCCTCAGCAGCTTCCTGCAGGCACTCATTGCTATCTGAGAGGCCGTGTCTGCTCTTCATTTGGGGCAGATGTTGACACAGCAGCTTGTGGCCTCCGCTGCCAGCTTTGGGGCTGGTTGAGGGGCTGCTGTTCCTGCTCAGGGAAGATGGGGACTCTCTGCTCAGGGCAGGTGAAGCTTTTGGGAAACCACAGGGAAAAAAAACTCATCAAAACATTCAAGGTTCCAGCAGGCATGCCATTAAAGGAATAACAAAAACAAACATCCTAGGTTCCCAAAGTGGGGTATGTGAATAAAAACCAACAACAATTGGCACCTAACACTCACAGTTACAAGTGCACCTGAACGCCTCACGTCCAAGACGAATGGAGAGGAAAGAAGACAGAACGTGAAGTTCTTGGCTGTGTGAGCGTCATCTGAGCAAATAAGTACGTTTGATGATTCTTTTGTGCAATAAGAAGACTTCATTTATGTTGGTGTTGGCGCGGCGATGAAAACCTGACCTAAGTGGGGATTTCTGAAAATGGGGGGTACAGAGCTGCATGTAAATGTCTGAAGGGGTACGGGAGTGTCAAAAGTTTGGGAACGACTGCCCTACAGGATGCCCGTTGGACACCACCAGCTTGACCGTCTTAGACAAAAATTGGCCACTGGAACTCAAAACTGCTGGTCGCACATCTTCCAGGAAAACAGGAACAAAGTTGAAAGCGTCTTGCCAAAAACCACGGGCTAGGACAAATAATGTACAGTTGCTACGCTGCGGTTCCACGTTACTCCCTCACTATGTCGTTGTTTTCCAAAAATCCATTCATGAATAAATGCTGACTGTTTCATAGTTGGCTGTAGCCCCCGAAAAGCACATTCTAGCAAATGTTTGTCCAAATGAAGCCTTTTGCAGCCCGGCCTATCATCCACGTGAGCCCGCAGATATGCTCCACTCAAAACCTCCAGCCAAAGTCACTCCGGTAAAGCTGATAACGTTCAGAAAACGCTCATTAACAAAAAAGAAAGACTCCAATGAGGCAAGATTACACATACTGTGCGGGATAGCAAAGCGTGTGGTGGTAGGTGGGTTGGTAGATAGCCACCTGAGATGTTGCTGTGTTTGAAAAGGACATCTGACCTGAAAGACCTCAGATGTGCTCCTGCACTCGTGTAGAAGACAAGACAGCAGCTGTGTATCCTTTCCAATCCAGCATAAAGATAACGAACCAAAAACTCTTTACTCTCATAGTAGTGAGCTTGTGGTAGAACTATCCAGATATTTGGAATAAGTGCAGTTGGTCACTTCTTACTTCCAGGTGTGCACAAACTAAAAAGATAAAAAATATAGCGCTTCTATAATAACAGCATAATCGTAATAATCACAATAGTAATCATAATAATAAAGGTTACTGGTCTGGAGAAATGCCACTTCCATTCCACCCATTCTGCTCCCCAACAAGGAAAATTCTTAAATGTGTTTTTCCTCTCATTATGGGCCTGCAAGCAAAGTGTGGCAGCCCATCTCACCAATCTAAATGTATTATTAGTTATTCTGCTACCGGTACCACATAATTAGAGAGATCTTGATCGTGGGTAGTATGCTATATATATATATATGTTATCATTACGAAGGTCCTTGGTTTAATCCCGTGGGAAGCAGGCGGTTCTACTTCTAATTTATCGACTTGCACCATGACTATGACATGAAACAAAATGTACAGACTGCAGCATTCTGTGTCACCACGACAAAGTAACTGAGAAAATAAGCTTAGTGTGGGGCAACAACCACATTTAGGAGCTGCATGGTCATAGTCTTGCCGTTTGGCCGAATGGTCAACATATCATTTCATAACTACACCGTTTGGCGGCCACACTTCCATATATTCGCAATATAAATATTCACACTTGAATGTTCAGTAACTTTTTAGCCAAAATTTCAGGCAGTCTGAAATACATATGTGGATACTGGACAGTGCAGGTGAAGTTTCCTAAATGTCCTTTTGCAGCTAACAAGCACGTATACCAATGGAAATACACCCGCTATCCTAGGACAAATTGCATATTCAAGGACGTCCACACGAACTCTCCCACCAGAGGTATACAGTACTACCCAGAAAATGACAATACCCTGAAAAGGTTGTTGCATTTCTGCAATTCAACTAGAAAGGTGAATTTGACATATTGTATAAAGGAATACAACGCAAATCGATATAGTTCAAGTTTTTTTTTTTTTACTTGGGATTTTGTTGTTCAGGTCTTGCTTAAAAAAAGTTTGTGGGTTTGCGGTTTTTATAAGATGAAAATCTTACAAGGAAGTGCGTGAGGTGTGTCAATTTGAGTGTAATGGCTCAACACAATTTGTTGCTTTAGTGTCAAGCTGCCAAAATAAATTGATTCATATTGTAATTTCCCGGGTAGTACCGTATGTCGTCCAGAATGGCAATCTGGTGAGCACAGATGGGCGCAGGAATATAAATCGGTACAAGTGAATGACGTTTTCAGGTATGTTACAACGGAGGTGGAGAAAGCTGATTGATGCGATGACAGTGCAAACATGGTCGTGTATGACGGGGGGGGATGTGGGCGAGGAGTTCTCCATCTTCAGCAAATACTTACGGTGTGAATAAGGGAAGCACTGGTCAAGCTCTCTGGGAACCAAGAAGATGCTCGGGTCAAAGTCCTCCCTTGGGAACTTCACTATCTTTTGGGATTTGATCCAACGACCATTAACAAAGTGGAAGCGCTTCAGGTGGACAATCTGAAGGGGAAAACATAAAACTCAAGATCAGGGGGTAGAAGTCTGATGAAATTCTGTGTGCGACAGAAACCCAAATTGTGCGTACAGACAAAAGTATTCCCCCTCCTGATTTCTTTTTTTGCCACACTTAAAATGTTTCAGATCATCAAACAAATTGAAATATTAGTGTGAAAAAGAAATTAATGTGAAAAAGTGATTGCCCCCTCTGTTAAAACATACCTGAGATTAAAACTGAGATTAATCAGCGGTGAAAAGGTTATAAAGACATTCCTAAAGCTTTGGGAGCCCTTATACACAAATGGTGAAAACATGGTAAACATTCCTAAGATTTAACGTATTTTAAGGCGCCTGCTAAAACATACGGTCTACAAAAAAAGGCAACGAAAGCAAAAGATAGAGTTTAGTTGAACTTAGTTCTACTATTTAACATAACACTCCCCATATTTTTCAGCCCTCTTCTCCCACAAATCTATCTTCTGCACCTGACTTGGACGGCTCGGCAATTTCGCCGTCAAACATGCGTTCCCTGTCGTCATTGTCGGCCGTCAGTCTCGCTGTCAGTCGGCTGCTCAGTAATGATGCCAGCTTTTGTGAAAGCTCGGACAAGAGTTAAAGCAGATACCTTAGCCCAGCATCCACAATCCATTCTCATATGGTGGCGTAACTCTCCTGGCAAAAATATTGTTTTGCAGCATACGGGTAGAAGGATACCTACTACAGGCGTGGCGGAAGTGTACGTACGCTACGTATGACGTAATGTTCTCTGATTGGTTTATTGCTGCCAGTTTACATGCTGTACAGCACTTTGCTGCGTATTAAAGGAAAGAAACTTTTAGAATTTTAACTCATTATACATTCTATTTCAGGTTTTATTACATTTGTTTACAATACTCGTTATTAATACAGTCTCAAATGTGCAGAACAGTGCTTTTTTCCCATTGTATGAGGGCTCTTCGGGGTCAGTGGAACGAATTAGCCAATTTACATGTTAAATGCTGTTCGGGTTACAAAAAAATTCGGCTTACAAAAATTCTTTTGGAACGAATTAATTTAGTATCCCGGGTTCCACTGTATTTCCATTTTTAGTGAGCATGTTTCTACATTTTTCCTACTTGATACTACACTTGGAATAATACAAGCTTAGCAATATCTCTTTATATAAAACGTCCTTGTGGATGCAGACTGCCAATGAGGATTAAGTTATGTTGGAAATGAATTGCTATAATTACAGACAGTCTAAATAAATTTAACTTAATGATGACATTGAAATATTAGGGATATTCTAATCATTTTATGAGGCACTAATGTGTGGAAAAGGAAAGAGTACATTTACGCACACGACTGACACTAGCCTCATGCCTGGTAAATACATGTTGCTATTGATGACATACTTGACATATGCATATCTTATTCTTGGATAAATTGCTCAAAGAAAAGGTGTTCATAGTGTTCAAGACAGACAGGTTCCCTCTGCCAAGCCTCTTCAATTCAAGCTGAAAGTCTACACAGCACTACTGACCAGTATGGGTGGAAGCCTCCAGAGGTCCAGCTTCTTTGTGGCAAGTCGATGAGTCTTGCACTTGGAGCAATAATAGAGCTCATCTTCTCCTAGCTCTTCCTCGCTGGTAAAGGCCTTTAAACAGCTTTCCAGACTGATGGGCTCAGCCTGGGTCCGGCGGGACAGCTCCACGCTGCAGTGTTCCACCACAATCTGCAGGAAGGAATGAGCACAACCTCAGGGAACATCTCCTCAGGCAAACAGCAATCGGTTTGATAATGGAGACACGTCGGCACGGATTGGCGGAGCCTGTGTCAACTTACTACTGGTGTTGGCAATTCTACGCGACACAGAACCAACGTAGGGTTTGTGCTCTTTTACACTTTTGCCATCCATCCTTCCATTTGCTAAGCCGCTATTCCTCATTAGGGTCACAGGGGTATGCTGGAGCCTATCCCAGCTGACTTCGGCCAAGAGGCGGGGTACACACCCTGGACTGGTCGCCGGGCACATATAGAGAAACAAGCATTCACACTCATATTCATACCTATGGACAATTTAGAGTCACCAATTAAGCTAACATGCACATTTTGGAATGTGGGAGGAAAGCAGAATGCTTGGAGAAAACCCATGCACTCACGGGTAGAACGTGCAAGCTCCACACAGAGATGCCCAACAAAGATTTAAATCCAGATCTTTTGACTGTGTGGCCAACATGCTAACCACTCGGACACCGTGCAGCTGTGAGACGCCACTTTCATATAATTGGGATCTTGATTTATAACGTAAACATCAACAAACATTACCAGTTCAATCAAATTGGATTGTATCACTTATACACTGCATCAAATTGTTGTGTTTTTAAAATATAAGATTATAATATATAACATTACATACAGTGAGGGAAAAAAGTATTAGAACCCCAGCTGATTTTGTAAGTTTGCCACTAACAAAGAAATGATCAGTATATCATTTCAATGGTAGCTTTATTTGAACACTGAGAGACAACATGCCAAAAAAAATCCAGAAAAATGCATTTCAAAAAGAGTTATAAATTAATTTGCATTTCCATGAAGGAAATAGGTATTTGATCCCCTATCCGTCAGCAAGATCTCTAGCTCTTAGGTGGATCTTATACAGGTAACGAGCTGACATTGGCAGCCCTCTCAGCTCGTTACCTGTATAAAAGAGACCTGTCCACAGAAGCAATCAATCAATCCAGATGCCAAACTCTGCACCTCGGCCAAGACCAAAGAGCTTTCCAAGGATGTCAGGGACAAGATTGTGGACCTACACAAGGCTGGAATGGGCTACAAGACCATCGCCAAGCAGCTGAGTGAGAAGGTGACAACAGTTGGTGCAATTATTCGCAAATGGAAAAAACATAAATTAACTGCCAATCTCCCTCGGTCTGGAGCTCCATGCAAAATCTCACCTCGTGGAGTTTCAATGATAATGAGAACGGTGAGGAATCAGCCCAGAACCACTCGGAAGGAACTTCTCAATGATCTCAAGGCAGGTGGGACCATAGTCACCACAAAAACAGTTGGTAACACACTACGCCGTGAAGGACTAAAATCCTGCTGTGCCCGCAAGGTCCCCCTGCTCAAGAAAGTCCATCTACAGGCCCGTTTGAAGTTTCCCACTAAACATCTACTGATTCAGAGGAAGACTGGGTGAAAGTGTTGTGGTCAGATGAGACCAAAATTGAGCTCTTTGGCATCAACTCAACTCGCCGTGTTTGGAGGAGGAGGAATGCTGCCTATGACTCCAAAAACACCGTCTCCACGGTCAAATATGGAGGTAAAAACATTATGCTTTGGGGGTGTTTTTCTGCCAAGGGGACAGGACAATTGCACCGCATCAAAAAGATGATGGATGGGGTCATGTACCATCAAGTGCTGGGTGAGAACATCCTTCCCTCAGTCAGGTGGTGGTTGGGTATTCCAGCAGGACAATGATCCAAAACACACGGCCAAGGCAACAAAAGATTGGCTCAAGAAGAAGCATATTAAGGTCATGGAGTGGCCTAGTCAGTCTCCAGACCTTAATATATATATATAAATATAAATATATATACACACACACACACGCACATATATATATGTGTGTGTGTGAGTGTATATACGCACGCACGCACGCACACAGTATATATATATATATTTAAAAAGGTGCGTCTCACTCTCTCCTGTGAGGTCTGGTAGCGTAGGTGCAGGGCAGTGGGATCCCAGTCCACAGAAATGTAAGCATTCCCCATCGAGGCTCTGTCTTCTGTACATGCGACCAAGCAGCCTCTACAGAATCTGGAGAAAAGCAAATACATACATAGAAAGTTTATTTGTTTTCACAACGCCAAGTTACATTTTCATAGATTAGAGATTCAGGGCCCACATTTTAAACATTGAAGTATTGGATGTCTTACCTATACCAAGGGCACAAGGCACATGAGGTACCGTCTTTATCCACGACACGTAAAGTGAAAGGGTACTGATAGCCCAAGCTGTCGTCACTGCAGGTAAAGAGAGAAAGAACATCACCCTCAGTCACTAAGTCCTTCTAACAATGTCGGCTTACAAACCGCTGCAGTTTGCACATTTTTCAGTTAACATCCAAAAGTTTGCCTTGGTTTGCATTCACCCACTTAGCGCCCAATACGGCGAGTGATTTGTTGATTTGTAAATGCAAGTAATACTTGCATTTGATCGCGCCGTGCATTGTGGGCCGTGGGCGCCATTTTTAGGGTGCCAGCGTTTGTTTATTTCGGAGTTGGCCTCAGGTTTTCAAAGAGAAATGCCTGCTCAACAAGTGCTGCTTAATGCTGGCTCTTGTTTGGTTTCTGAGAATCTACTGCACCTACTGGTAACTAGTTTGCCGTGTAGTAATACGAATACTGTATACTAGTATACTTTATGGCACATTGTATATATTTCATTGCTTGAGCTTTGGTAAAGTGCTTTTGAGTTTTTAGAAAAGAGATTATTATATTTATTTTGCAGAGAAAAGTCTTACCAGTCCTGGGCATGGTTGCTAGAATCCTGCGGGGGCAGTGGGCTGACTAGTCGGGACACTTGCATCCACACAGCATCGTACAGGTTTTTCTTGGTCGTGTGGACGGTGCAGGGAACAATCAGGGGCATGCCAAACAGACTGGGTCGGTTCTTCTGCGACGATATGAAGTAAAGCTCCGTCCGCATCTGCAAAAGAAACAGCTCGGAATGATCGTGTATGCGGAGCTACATGGAGAAATGCCAGCAATGAGTAATAATGAATCAACGTGTGAAAGGTTCTCACCATCTTTCTGTGCATGGCAATGATGTAACCAGTGACAGGACTGTCATGCACTGCTGGGTTGTGTCCGTTGATGAACCCATTGACCAGTGTTGGTTCTGGATTGCTGAGCACAGTGACCGCTCCTTCGCTGCACATCAAACTTGGCTTCATGTCTAGCAGATCACTAGATGCTGAGCCATTGGCCACAGAATTGATTTCTAATGGTGAGTAAAAAAAACCAACATAATATTGGTAGGTGTGTAACGGTTCTTGTGTTCATAATCCAATGTTTTCTTCAGTGTTGTACTATTACACCACTACTAAATGCTGATTCCAAAGACAGATCATGGATTCTTACCCAGAGGTTCCAACTGGTCAGCCTCACCTGCCAGTATGGGATTGCTTAGTGATGTTGGCAAGCCTGGCACCGGTATCTCAAAGGCACACAAGAAGGTGCTCACAGTCAAACGGACCTTTTGGTGATCCTGAGGAAAATTCTGAAAAGAGCATATTGTAGCAATCAGATGACGCTTCTGAGGTGGTTGAAGCTGGATGTGTGGTGGGCGGTGGATTTGGGAACTGGACCTCATACACACCTCTTAAGAGCACCACTACCACATCACAATTACAGTAACCATCAATAATATAAAAAAAGCCAATGAGCAATGCGCGGCATTACAAAGAGGGGCATTGTATGTATTCTAGATGAATACTGCAACATCTGCTGGGACGTTGTGAAAAGCAGACAGAAATCAGTACAGTCGGAACAGTCAGAATTCACAAACTAACACTACCCATCCCAATCTCTCATTTATGGCGGTTAATTTGTTGCAGGCCTGACCAAGATAAGTTCATTTCCACTAAGTAGGGTTCCTTATTTATGAATGGAATATTTTGATAGAGCATAAAAAAACCTGTTTACCACCTTCTAAATATGCCCTATGCATAAATATGCTTTCCTAATAATAATCGAATTATTAGAGCCCTCCAGACAGTACCCCTATAGTCACCTTCACACCCCTGTTACTCAATATAGTAGACATGACAGCAAAAAAACAGAGCTTAAGTTAAGAGACTCATACTTGTGTGTTGCTGGTGAAGCTGAGTGGCAGACTAAAAGGAAGTGATACTGGACGTTCAGAGGTTTTTAGTGTTATTTTGAGTTTTAGCTTGGTGTGGACAATGTTTTTAGTAAGGATTTTTATTAGGGATTATTCAAAGCTGCGATAAAAGCCTGTTGTTTGTGTGTCTTACCCACCACACAAGACTTTATTATAGTAGACAGTAAGTATAGTAATGGTTTTTTTCATTGAACATTGAAAAGCTACTCCGATGAAACAGATGATTGAACAGCACTTCATCTCCCAGTCTTTAAAACGGCTCTCTGAACGAGTACAATAATGAAATAAATTGATAATTATAAATAAGTGAAGGCCACAGCTGGTTATCACTTTGACTTGGGTGATTATTTTTATATACCGGTATATATTCTTCCAATGAAAAAAAAAGACTTATAATGGTATATCAGATGTGTTTTGCATAAAGGTAAGGTCTGATGACCTTTTTGAGTGCTGATGTGCATCTTTGTGTGGTGCACCTCTCTGAAAGACAAGGCAGTCCTGCAGGCCCGCACTGGTGGATGGTGGCTCATTCATTTTGTCCTTTGAATTTAATAGTAAACACAATAAATTAGATCACTATAATGTACGGAAGCTGAAAGGGCATAAAAGGGGGTATTTAAATGCCATTTTTGCCCCCCAGTATGGTATGTAAGTCCATTCAAGTCCTTCTACGAAATTTGGTTGTAATAGCAAGCCTATATATAAAGTTATGCACGTTTGAAAAAGTCCGAACTTTCATGTAATTACTCAGTTGACCACTAGGGGGCGAGTGGATGACATCATTTCTGCTACAAGTCAGAATCAGCGGAGGTAGTCAACATGGAGCGGAGGGATGAAGGAGGCAGTGATTTCCAGGATGTTTCTGGCATAGCAAGTCGCATTTGGAGCTTCAAGCTTACATGTTTGAAGGAGTCGTACACCAGGAACACGAGGAGGAAGACGTTTCCAGTGGTGATGTTGAGGAGGAAGAAATCATTTGTTTACATACGCAGGCAAAACAAACGCTAACATCTATAAGCTATCCTTACCAGCCATGTTTTTACTAGCTCCTTTTCTATGCCAAGCGTATTCATTTTCCAATTGATTTCTTTTTCTTTTCAAGTGTCAACGTGACAAGCGCTGTGCTCCACAAACATTGGGGACAACTTCCGTGTGTTCTTCTGACTATTCTCCAGTCATGGCAAAGGTGGAGGAGGAATTGGAGCAAGCGTTGGATCAGATGGAAATGCAAAGTACCGCGTAGCATCCTGTTCTTTTGTATTGTGGCGAGTACCTTTTGTGCACTTTGGAGCTGCACAATAAAGCATTTTCCCAAAACGGAATAAAACCACGTAAAGTTCCAAGCCCAATACAAGCATGCTGGGATTGTGTGCCCTGTATGGTACGCATTCTTCTGTGGCAGATCTGATGTCACGCGCTGGAAATTATGGAGCGATCCCCAACATTCCAAGTGCGTCGGACAATACAAGTTCTCTGCGACGGTTTCTTTTCATCAAAATTGCTTAGTAAAAACATGATAAAAGGGCTGCAAAACCAATTTCTAATGGTTTATTTCCATTAAACCTCTCTTAAAGTCCACATTGGATGCATTTGGGGAAAAATTGCCTTTGTATGCCCTTTAACTGAGGTGTTAATCTCTTTCCCAGTGGCTAGATAGTTCTACTAGCTAGCACGGCTAATGCTATTTACAGCCATTCTGGACTCCAGCCATGGTCGTCACATTAACAGCCAGGAAATACTGCAGCAGCTTGTAACACAAATTTTAGCTCGCAAGCAAAAATCAGCGGAGAGAAGGCTCGCATCTAAAAGACACGTGTTAGTTGTGACATGCCAAAGCACCGCCTCATATGACAATAAGAACATTCCATGCACTGATCCAGTCTCCCGTCCACGTAGTCCATGACAATTCCAATCTCAGCGACAGTAGACAACTTTAACTTTGGTCTTGCTGTGAGAGCCTTCTGCCAGGGCTTTGAAGCTAAATTTACCAATGAAAATACCCTTTTCTTTGTCCCTTTCTGTTCAATATATGTTCCTGCTTTTAGGGGAACGATGAGAATCAATAACTTTCATCTGCAAATCAGTTCTCATTGCTCACTTAAAAAAATGGTGAAAAGACTCGACTCGGTGGAGGGCATCCCAAATCCCAACAAACGTGTGGCTTGTACCACTGCTGAGTCGGTAGTTTGTGCGAAGACACTTATTGTCTTTTACAGTCAGACAGGTGGTAGAGCGTAGTGTTGTTTTTTACACACACACACACAACACATTACTCAGTATGTCAGTACCTTAATGTTGGCACCATGAACCTCAGCCAGAAGAATCTGTTCAGGCTTCAGATTGCACAGTTCGCTCAGCAGCTTCTTGAGTCCTGTGTATTTCTCGTCCATGTTTAACCTCAAGCCATATCGCACAGGAGTAGAACCGTCCAGTTTGATGACTGGCAACATACGGCAAAGCAATCTGTTAATCACCAAAACAAGTTCAATGTAAGTACTGCGATACACTTACCCGTTATCTCCAGATGCATGGAGCTATCCATCGGTAGGGGCAGGGACAAGAAGTTGAACGGGTCAAAACGTGAGCTGATGTGACCGCAGGTCTTGCACTTGACTTGGGACTTGAGCTGACCGTGGAACAGATCCACCACAATAGAGCGGTTTCTGCGCAGGTGATTCTCCCACGCCTGAGAGTGAGGGGAACACGCACACCATGAACACAACAGTTTACCTCATTGGTCCAACTGCCCGCCTGCAAACATCTCACCGCTGTTCATGTACAGGGCTCTTTGGTGTTGCCCATGGTGGTGCAGAGGTCTGAATGCCCACATAGTGAGAGATTTGCAGTACTTAGAGAGACAGGGCTCATTTGCGGGCTTCACATACTCAGTCAGAATGTTTACTACGTTTACGTAAATGTCTCTTTGGGAATTCATTTCTTCAGAATTCAAATCAAGGGATGAATTTGAAATGACTTGAATTTCAGTTACAGTAAGTGGAATTGAATTCCACGCGAGAAATTCATTCTCATCACATATGAGTGAGATTTGGATACTTCACCGCACATGTTCCTTTTTACCATGTATCTTCTTTTCAAAGTGGTTGCTTGAAAAATTGTTTTGGGAAATGCAGTAATCGTTGATTTAAGTACTTTGCATATAATAGTCAACAATTGCGCAAATGTTTTGTCATTGAGGCAGCATCGTTCTGGTCTGAAGATTTGTCTGCAACACCAAAGAGCCTCTCAACAAGTGCAGAGCAAGCTGGTATGGCCAGATATTTGCATGCAAGTACAGCTAGCTTTGGGAAGCTGTTTTGGTTTTCTTGATGGTGTCTTCAAGAAAAGTGGACCTCACGTGAGGCTGTGTCAACTGGGGATGCAGCTGTTGGAGACTCAACTTTTGCAGCAAGGACATTTTTGATAATGATCTGCTCTTCACCCCTGCACCAGTCTAATTTAAATCTTGGATCAAGCATTCATCTGAAAGAAATCCATGTCCTCAAATTCACAAGTCAAGGCTCAAGTGATGTTTGTGGACCCAAGTGGAAGAGTGAGGTTACAGGGAGAAGAGATAAAGAAGGTGGAGGATTTGAAGTACTTTGGGTCAACAGTCCAGAGCAACGGAGAGTGTGGAAAAGAGGTGAAGAAGTTCCTGGATGATTTTCAGTTGATGAATGATAACTGAATTGGGCAGCTTATGTATGTGTATAATTGTCATCAGGTTTTTTCACACCAAAATGTTTGGGCAGCCATTTTAAAGACTTGGATAGAGCAAGGTATTCTGGGAGATGAAGTGCTGTTCAATCCGCTTATCCAAAAGTTTTTACAGTTTTAATAGTCTTCAACTCTAATTTGTGTATACTTAACTAGCTCCTTTAATAAAAGAATATTTTCATAAAATTCATGTTTCATTCATCGTTAGACACCGTATTTATTTGAATTTCATACTCCTCAATAATTCAAAAGCTAGTGCTTTATGTGTCTAATTTATTTATAGTGTGTATTTAAAAGATGAAACGCTCATACATGACTTATTTTGGTGACTAATAGCCTGAATACATTTTGTTTTGTGAATTTGGTGGGAGTGTAAGTGGCCGGTCTAGCCAATTGACATATTTTCATTCATTTGTGTACCCCTTAAAGTTGAAAGACAAAAAGAAAAGGGACAAATAGCACATCGGTTTGCCACGAGTCAGTTGGCGCATCTTCATCCACGTTGTAAACAAATGTCAGCGACACTCATCACTTACACAACAATGGACAAAAGAGACAAGTAAAGCCGAGTGATTTGTCGTCATGCAAATGTGTTACTTCATGATGATGATGAAGAAAATCAAGAGGAGTGACCGCACCTCGCCCGGACATGGGACACCGGGGCCTCACCCTGGAGCCAGGCCTGGGGGAGGGGGGTCGCAGGCGAGCGCCTGGTGGCCAGGCTTTCACTCGTGGGGCCTGGCCGGGCCCAGCCCGAAGAAGGAACACGGTAGCTCCCCCCCGCAGACCCACCACCTGCAGGGGAAAGCACAAGGGTCCGGTGCTATGTAATTTGGGCAGTGGTCGAGGGCGGGTGTCCGGGCAACCTGGTCTTCAGCGGCCAAATCTGGTTCTTGGGACATGGCATGTCACTTCTATGGTGGGGAAGGAGCCCGAGCGTGTGGAAGAGGCGGACATTCCAACTAGATATAGTCGGATTCCTGTCGGATGGTGCCTCTGTGCTGGAGTCATCCCCGGTGAACGAGAGGGTTATTTCTCTACCCCTCCGGGCTGGGGAAAGGGTCCTGACTGTGGTTTGTGCGTACGCGCCGAATGGTCTTCGTGGAGTCTATCATATGGGTTCTGGAGAGCACCCCAGCTGGTGACTCCATAGTTCTACTGGGAAACTTCTGCGCCCATGTGGGCAATGACAGTGTGACTTGGAGGGGCGTGGTTGGGAGGAACGGCCTCCCTGATCTGAACCAGTGTGGTGTGTTGTTGCTGGGCTTCTGGGGCGAACCACAGTTTGTCTAAGAAACACCATGTTCCAACATAAGGATGTCCCATAAGTGCACTTGGCACCAGGACACCCTAGGTCGCAAGTCTATGATCGACTTTGTGGTCGTATCATTAGACCCGCGTCCGCATGTTCTGGACTCGCGGGTAAAGAGAGGGGCTATACTGTCAACTGACCACCACCAGGTGATGAGTTGGATTAGATGCCGGGGTAGGATGCCGGACAGACCTGGTAGACCTAAACGTGTAGTGAGGGTGTGCTGGGAACGTCTGGCAGAGTCTCCCGTTCGTCGAGTCTTCAACTCTCATCTCCGGCAGAGCTTTGCCTGCATCTCAAGGGAGGACCGGGATATTGAGTCCGAAAGGGCCGTATTCCGTGCCTCCATTGCTGAGGCAGCCAGTTCGAGTTTCGGCCGCAAGGTGGTCGGTGCCAGTCATAGCGGCAAGCCCCGAACTTGATGGTGGACACCGGGGGTTAGGGGTGCTGTCAAGCTGACAGAGTCCTTCTTAATGGCTTACGGGACTCCCGAAGCGGCTGACAGGTACCGGCAGCCCAAGCGGCACACGGCTTTGGCGGTGGTCTAGGCAAAAACTCGGGTGTTGGAGGAGTTCGGTGAGGCTATGGAGCACAACTTTCGGTCGGCCTCGAAGAGATTCTGGCAAACCGTCCGACACCTCAGAAATGGGAAGCAGCCTCCAGTTCACACTGTTTACAGTGCGGACGGGGGCTTGCTGACCTCGACTGAGGATATAATCCCGCCGACATACCTTCCGAAGAGGAAATGGAGTCTGAGGATACATACGTGGACAGTTCTATCACCGTGGCTGAGGTATTTGGGGAAGTTAAAACACTCCCCAAAGGCAAGACTGCGGGGTAGACGAATTGCGCCCTGAATTCCTCAAGGCTCTGGATGTTGGGGGACTGTCTTGGTTGACACGCACCTACAACATTGCATGGAAGTTGGGAACAGTACCTCTGGACTGGCAGACCAGGGTGGGGTTCCCCATTTTTGAAAAGGGTGTGTTCCAACTATAGGGGGATCACACTCCTTAGCCTCCCTGGGAAAGTCTACTCCAGGGTGCTGGAGAGAAGGGTATGATCGTTAGTCGAACTTCGGTTACAGGAGTTGCAATGTGGTTTTCGTCCCGTTCGTGGAACACTGGACCAGCTCTACACCCATGCAAGGGTACTCGAGGGTATGTGGGAGTTTGCCCAACCGGTCTACATGTGCTTTGTAGACTTGGAAAAGGCATTCGACCGTGTCCCTTCTGGTGTCCTGTGGGGGGTGCTCCGGGAGAACGGGATTGGTGGTCCGCTACTACGTGCCATTCGGTCCTTGTACAATCAAAGCAGGAGCCTGGTTCGCATTTCCAGCAGTAAGTCAAGCTTGTTTCCGGTGAACGTTGGCCTCTGCCAAGGCTGCTTTTTGTCACTGATTTTGTTCATAATCTTCATGGACAGAATTTCTAGGCGCAGTCAAGGTGTTGAGGGAGTCCAGCTTGGTGACCTTAGGATCTCATCTCTGCTATTTGCAGACGATGTGGTCCTTATGGCCTCATCAGGCTGTGACCTTCAGCGTTTACTGGAGCGGTTTGCAGCTAAATGTGAAGCTTCTGGGATGAGACTCAGCACCTCCGATTCCGAGGCCATGGTTCTCAGTCGGAAACGGGTGGACTGTACCCTTCGGGTTGGGAGTGAGGTCTTGCCTTAGGTGGAGGAGTTCAAGTATCTCGGGGTCTTGTTCACGAGTGAGGGAAGGTTTGAGCGTGAGATCGACAGACGGATCGGTGCAGCATCTGCAGTAATGCGGTCGCTGTACCGGACCGTCGTGGTGAAGAGAGAGCTGAGCCGATCGATCTACGTTCCCACCCTCACCTATGGTCATTAGTTATGGGTCATGGCCGAAAGAACGAGATCGCGTATACAAGCGGCAAAAATGAGTTGGGCTTTCTGAGAATCTCGTAGGGTGGCTGGACTCACCCTAAGAGATAGGGTGAGGAGCTCGGCCATCCGGGAGGAGCTCAGAGTAGAGCCGCTGCTCCTTCACATCGAGAGGAGCCAGTTGAGGTGGCTCATGCATCTGGTCCCGATGCCTCCTGGGCGTCTCCCTGGTAAAGTGTTTCAGGCATGCCCAGCCGGGAGAAGGCCCCGGGGAAGACCTAGCACACGCTGGAGGGACTATGTCTCACAGCTGGCCTGGGAACGCCTCGGTGTCATACCGGTGGAGCTGGAAGAGGTCGCCGGAGACCGGGAAGTCTGGACTTTCCTACTGAGACTCCTGCCCCCGCGACCCGGATAAGGGGAGGAAAATGGAATGGAATGGCCTTGGTTCACATCCTTAATATGTTCAGACAGTTCGACTCAAACTAAAACGAAGTCTACCCAAGGCACATTTTCCCAATGAATTTGTTTCAGACAGCCAAAAATGTTAACACAAAACACATTTATGGATAAAAACGATAGTTGACATGCAGAAAATGATGTAAAAACAATTACAAACGACAAATGAATGGACAACTGAACGTGTATCATCACTTTTACCTAGTTCTGTCTTGGTGTTCCAAGATGGAGAAGTAAACAAACCAGATGGTATTTAGGACTCTAAACAAGCGGGCGAACGCAAGCAAAGGCGACATTTGAGCAAAAATATTGGTTGCTAACCAAAAATCACACTAACCGGTGCAGAGCGAGGTACTGCTGTCTTTCAAGAATAAAAGTGCATCTCAGCTTGGTGATATACAGTAAGTGAAAAAGCCAATTATTCCCATCAACTCTGTTCTTTGCGCTCCCTGGCTGGGTAGTGTTTGTGAGGACATGCTGCTCTGAATGAGCACCGTGAGAGAGCAGTTCGGGCACAGTGACTGCTACCAACTGCCAACGTGAAGTTAGCTAAAAGGGAGATAACGTGCAGAGTGAAGCCTTGTCATCCAGCCAGCAGTAGAGACAGAGGAGAGAGAGGAAAACCAACACGCATGCACATGCAACTTATTGAGGCTAGCAAAATAACAGACTTTCATTCATCCATTATCCAACAGGCCAAGTGTACATGCGTGTGCGTGTGTATGTGTGTAAAAGCGTGTTTGCGTGCGTGCGTGTGTATGTGTGTTAAAGCGTGTTTGCGTGCGTGCGTATGTGTGTAAAAGCGTGTTTGCATGCGTGCGTGTGTATGTGTGTGTAAAAGTGTGTGTGTGTGTGTAAAAGCGTGTTTGCGTGCGTGTGTATGTGTGTAAAAGCGTGTTTGCGTGCGNAGGAGCTCGGCCATCCGGGAGGAGCTCAGAGTAGAGCCGCTGCTCCTTCACATCGAGAGGAGCCAGTTGAGGTGGCTCGGGCATCTAGTCCGGATGCCTCCCGGGCGCCTCCCTGCTGAGGTGTTTCAGGCATGTCCAGCCGGGAGAAGGCCCCGAGGAAGACGTAGGACACGCTGGAGGGACTATGTTTCACAGCTGGCCTGGCAACGCCTTGGTGTCCTCCCGGTGCCGCTGGAAGAGGTCGCCGGAGACCGGGAAGTCTGGACTTCCATACTGAGACTGCTGCCCCCGCGACCCGGACCCGGATAAGCGAAAGAAAATGGAATGGAATGGAAATGTGTTACTCATTTGAATGCATATTGTTTTGAAAAGCCAAACTTATGTAGCGCCAGCAACTAACCAGATCTACTTTCTTCATCACCAAAAATCAGACCAGAACAAACTAGCCCTTGAATTATGCGTCATGAAATACTTTGAATTTCATGGAATTACAATTTGAAATTGAATTGCAATTCTGCTCCCTGTCTGCCCTGCTTTGCAGACATAGAATCCAGAAAGACATGTTTTTGTTTACCTTGAAACATTTCACACATACAGCATAAAGACACCACTGGGAAAATGCATCTTCATTTCAGCAGTCGTTTGTGCCGGGATTTTATCAAGTACGTGACAGTCAAACTATTAAAATGTCATCCCTGAGAGACCCAACCATCTACACCGCTTATCCTCATTAGGGGTCGCGGGTATGCTGGAGCCTATCCCAGCTGGGCAGACATATAAGCAGTCACACTCACATTCCCACTCTAATGGACAATTTAGAGTCACCAATAAACCTAACATGCATGTTTTTGGAATGTGGGAGGAAACCGGAGTACCCGGAGAAAACACACACACATGCAAACTCCACACAAAGATGCCCAACGGAGAATCGAACCCAGAACATCCTGACTGTAAGGCCAACATGCTACCCATTCAGCCACCGTGGGGCCCATCCCTGAGAGACAATTTAATAAAAATATTTCTTACCTCAGAGGCCACCTCCCAGTCGGGACGGCCATCGCTGTCTTTGAGCTCCACATACGGCTTCTCGTGGACTCTGTTTAGGTCTTCGTGGAGGCCATCGAGCAAAAAGGCTAGCAGCTCCTGGGAATCTTGCTGCTGGAAGCCATTGAATCGAGGAGCATACTTTGCTATTGTCCACTAGAAAGGAAGCAATTGGACAATGCAGAAGTCACCATGGTGACCTGAATGCATCATCTATTCCTTTGCGTGCTGGGAGTTACGAAGCAAATGGAGATGGAAAAGAGTTAGGGTCACCCTGAGTTTGAGGGGAGCCACGTTCTTTTGTGTCCCGCTCCACAACTCCATCACCAGGTCACCGTAACATTTTGCCATGTGACCTCGCATGCCGATGGGGTTGGATCTGTTGGACAAAAAGGAAAGTACGACTCCATGACGTCAACATGCCTTGAGGGGTGTGTGGCACTTTCAGTTTCATTCCTCAACTGGTACACATTACAAGTGAGTGACAGCAAGTGTTTATGGCGTCATGCGTATATCCAATAAACAGTTTATTGTTAGAAGCAGTGCCATGACACACCAAAATATAAATAAATGTCTATTGTCATTTACGTTGGTTTTACTCTTTATTACACATTTTTGACTGACATAGTGTGAAAAACTGGTACATACGCAACAGTGATGATGGCGTACCATTCTACCACTAAATAATAGGGGTGTAACGTTTCACATGGATGTATTGAACCCTTTCGGTTTTGCATGTTTGCTTCGGTCCACTTGCGTACCATTTCGGTTATGTTTTGTGCTATTTTTCTCATGAAATGTATAACTAGAGCGATCTAAGCGCTCCGCGGGCAACAACAGTCCTGTGCGGGTTTCCGATAGTAGCTCAATCCTAGCAAATGCCAGTGAGAAGGCTGAGCTGGAAGAGCCTCCCATCTCCCTACGCTCTCCTGTTTGGCTTCCCTGTCAAAATTAGGGATGGAAAAGGCACCGGGTCAATCCCAAGCTGCGTGTCGATGTTGTTCCACGGAGATCGGGTTTGCTGCAGGAAAAAGGTCTACCATGTTGGAGCACTTCAAACGTATCATCTGGCAGGGAATGTTAAGAAAGAAGAAAGAAAAGCAGTGGCTAGTGAGTGGCTTTTCTCCACTGCTGGAGATATTGTCCCTGCAACTCTGTACACACATGTTCCTTTTTTTAGCCATGCGCTGGAATATCACCTTTGTCCTGTTCAGGCTCTTGCTGCTAAGCCTTCAGCATTTACACTTTGAACGTCTTCATTTATCATTTTATACCTATTTTTTACACTTTATCATTTTTCTATTCAAACAACTCAGTCTGACCTATTTGAAATATCACTTTTATTTCTTGCAAAATATATACTGTTGGCATTTGTTGGAAATAAAAGCATTGAAGTAATTTTCTTCTGCCTTTTTATACCAAAAATGAACCAACCATTTTAGTGTATCGTTACACCCCGTACCAAATACCATCACATGGCATAAAAAGTCAAATGGCACCTGTTGAGCTCATAGAGGTGTCTCCCCGACATGAAGTAGTCTGTGAGGGGCCTGGTATTGCTCACACACTGAATACTAGAATTCATGAAACAGGTGTTGCCAAGGTTACTGAGGCCAGTTGCTCCTTTCTCTGTGGGTACTGTTGGAGAGAAAGTACATGTATTATAATTACAAAGATTTGCAAGACAAGGAGCATTCATAACACAGTATTAGTGTAAACCTCAAACATTTCCAATGCAGTCAAACCTTGACTTTCAACCACAACCCCAGTTTTTCTATGAGCCGCGTATGAATGAATGAAATGAAGCCACACCTTGTTCTTGTACACTGTCTCCCTTCATGTACAATATTATGCACAACAAACTGTTGTATTTTACCCTTTGCTACATTCAATCTTGAGCTTCTAACAAGAAAGTGGACGTATGATACTCCCAGCACTGCCACCTCGGACCACACAACCAACGCCACACAATTCTTTAGGCAAACTCACACGAGAATGCTATACAAATTATGTAGTTCCTTTGCCGTGTCAGTGAGGAACAAAAGCATCAATTCTGCTGTCTAATAAAAAAAACAGAAGGAGAATGCAACAAACTTGGGGTCTGCAGCAGGACAATGATCCAAAACACACCAGCGAGTCTACCTCTGAATGGCTGAAGAAAAACAAAATGAAGACTTTGGAGTGGCCTCGTCAAAGTCCTGACCCGAATCCTATTATAATCTCACAAGCCATCCAATGTGGCTGAATTACAACAATTCTGCAATGATGAGTGGGCCAAAATGATTAGGTCTAGAGGGCAATCACTTGAAAAAAAAAGTAACACACACACCCACAGTTTAGTTCCACATGTGAAGATTGTGTATTGTTCAAGGTGTTATATTTGGAAATGAATTATTTTGATGTAAAAATGCAGTTTTGTGTTGTTTATGTTGGGGTTTAGATATGTTGGCTGAGTATATATGGCCGAATATCTGACACAGTGAACGTTTTGCTTGAAATGTACCTTTCAAGCAATGTATGACCAGCGTTTATGTAAGACATGAAATCATTGTGAGGAGTACAGTATGTGTGAGTGAAGGCTTGTTTGCTTACCTTTATGCCTTTCCATCTTACTGCTGTTGGTAATGAAAGACATCTCTTCAGGCCAGCTCATGTCTTTGTTCCTGACTATGGAGGACAAGAAAGTGTTCAAAATGACACGCACACATATTGACAAGCCTGAATGTAAAATCTATTTTTATAGAGCATGTGTACGCAAAGCAATCCGTCACCCGAAGATCCATATTTGTGCTTTCTTCATGCTCTCTGCTGTTATTTGAAAACTGCTGTGTCTGATGCAAAACCAAGAAAAGTTCATGAATGTTAAAGAATCTTGGAGTGGAATAAGTTGGTGGCACACAGATGTGAAGCAGTTATAAAAACTAAATATTAGTTTAGTCATTCACAGGATTGTACAATCCTGAACCCAAAAAGTTTCTACAAAATAGTTTGGAGTTTGTAAAGTCAACAGCAGACGCTGCTATTTTTTCAACACACCCCTTTCAACTAGTTGGCCGATTGCACAGCCTGAAGATCATGCATATCATGAGAGCTGGCTCTTGTTTGGTTTCTGAGAATCTACTGCACCTTTAAGAGGACCTTTAAATATCTTTGTCATTAAAAGATGTTGTACATGCGTTACCATCGGCTTGAGCGAAATGACTATTTGATCCCCACCGAGTGCTTATGTGGCCAGAAAACACAAATGAGAAAGTACTCCTCATCCAAACCATGATATGGATGCACAAACACTCCTCCACACTTTCACACTCCTCTGCCACCACGAGTAAGACCAAAGACCTCACTTTAACATTGTACACCTGCAAGACTGGAATGGACTACACCACCGCCAACCAGAATGTACTACAAGAGCATCAACAAGATTTTAGACAGTCACAAAACCAAAATAAACTAAAAGAGCATCCGCAAGATGGCTGACCTGCACAAGACCAGAATAAATTACCGGAGCTTCCACAAGACTGTAGACCTGCACAAGAACAGAATGGACTATGGAGCATCCACAAGATTGTAGATCTGTACTAGAGTGGAATGGACTACAAGAGCGTCAGCAAGATTGCAAACCTGAATAAGAGCAGAATGTGATAGGAGAACATCCAAATGATTGTAGACCAGCACAAGACTGGAATGGACTGCAAGAGGAAGAAGGAGAAACTTGAGAAAGAGAGCACTGATGGTGCAATCATGGAATACTTTGGAGCCCCATGCAAGATTGCACCTGATGAGGTAAGGAGGATTGGCAGCAAGGTGAGGGAGAAGTCCATCATCACAATTGATGATGACAGATGTTTGGAGCACAGTCCCCAAGAATGACTCCGTTGTAATTTTTTACATTCAGACTGTTAAAATGAAGCTACCAAAATGGTGGAATTTCATAAGGAGGTCAACGCACACAACAAATCAAATACTTTGGGACTATTTTAGGTGAGAACTATTCTTGGTTGAGGTCAGTATGGAAGATTGAGGAAAGGTCAAAAAGGGTGTTTATCGGTTCTGCGGGAAATCCAGAATTACTTTCAATGACGAGCTGCTGCTCATCCTGGATCTTCAAACTTTCAAGTGTATGATCTTCATCGTCCAGCAGCGTGAGGTAGTTCTGCAAAAAGAAAGTGGGGGAAAAAGATTAGAAAGTAGGAATACAAGTGGACTAGGCATTTTGGGAGCATTGTAAGAAGGCCAACAGGAAATAATAATACAAGTTCCATTTAATAAACAAAAAGCTCAGTTTTACCAATCCACCCACTCAATTATTTAACAATGATTATTCCATACCCAAAGCAATCTGATTTACAATGCAGCTTTACACCCCGGATCATTACAATATATACAAGAAGAGCAGAAGTGATACCGACCTCACAGTTATATAACCACAGTCGAATGGTTTCCTCCTTGATGCGAAGCCTCTGAGACAGGTAGACATGGATGTCCTTGATGGTGGCCATACGGCTAAAGCAAGCTGTGTAGACCAACACCCGCTTCACAGGAATGTTAGGCGATGGCACGTTACCTAATCAAGACATGGAAGAGGGAACAAGACCTTGTTCCATTCAAGCAGGCCAAGAAAGACAATCCAGGCTGTGTCAAAACCTACTGCTCAATCTCAGCAGGTTTCTACTCTGGATACTAGTGCTCAGAAGTTGACATTTTTGGCCACTTCAGTTATGTCGACCATTCCTTTACTTTAGATCAGGAGTGTCCAAACATTTTTCCAGCGAGGGCCACATTGTGAAAAATGACAGTACACAACTTTACCACTTAGACATTTTGTAGTGCTAAGAAGTTATAAATTCAGCAGTGCCTTGGTTGGAGCGTGAGGTTGACAGACGGATCGGTGCAGCATCGGCAGTAATGCGATCGCTGTACCGGACCGTCGTGGTGAAGAACGAGCTGAGCCGGAAGGCAAAGCTCTGTTTAGCGATCGATCTACGTTCCCACCCTCACCTATGGTCATGAATTATGGGTCATGACCGAAAGAAGGAGATCGCGGATACAAGCGGCGGAAATGAGTTTCCTTCGTAGGGTGGCTGGACTCACCCTAAGAGATAGGGTGAGGAGCTCGGCCATCCGGGAGGAGCTCAGAGTAGAGCCGCTGCTCCTTCACATCGAGAGGAGCCAGTTGAGGTGGCTCGGGCATCTAGTCCGGATGCCTCCCGGGCGCCTCCCTGGTGAGGTGTTTCGGGCATGCCCGGTCGGGAGAAGGCCCCCGGGAAGACCTAGGACACGCTGGAGGGACTATGTCTCACAGCTGGCCTGGGAACGCCTTGGTGTCCTCCCGATGGAGCTGGAAGAGGTCGCTGGGGACCGGGAAGTCTGGACTTCCCTACTGAAGCTGCTGCCCCCGCGACCCGGACCCGGATAAGCGGTGGAAAATGGATGGATGGATGGATG